>VZTO01015034.1:626-185145 GCA_013400615.1 Syrrhaptes paradoxus
TATTTCTGTATCAGAAGACAAACCAAATGATATACAACTTTATTCTAATGCAAAAGACAATAAGATGAGAACAATAAGATGAGACAATAAAATGAAAAAAAGCTTCTTTACAGTGAGGGTGACAGAGCACTGGAACAGGCTGCCCAGAGAGGTTGTGGAGTCCCCTTCTCTGGAGACATTCAAAGCCCACCTGATTTCTAAGATAACAATTTATGCTAATGTTCTTGTTTTTTCCCAGTAAACCCTAGAAATCTAACAGATATTAATCCAACACAGACATCTCGCATGAAGGGAATCATTCTGAAGCTTGTACCAAAACAAGGAAAACAACAGATGGACAGGGACAAGAAATCCTTTGTCAATGAAACAAGCAATTGCCTGGTCTGTACAAAACTGACCATGGGCTTTTGTATCCATGAAATATCTCAATAGAAAGGCTGTGGATACAGTAAACTAAAGCCACATCTGGCAATTTCAGTAAGTTCAGATCAATAGACTAATGCAATGTAACTTGCTCCAAATACAGTTTATTGACAAGATAAAGGGATGATACATAGACAGCACTACCAAAAATTTTAACTTGGGGACTGCTCATCAGATTTTTCATTCCAGTTGAGAGATAAGAATTTGACTTCTAGATTTCATCAAAACTATTCAGTATGGTAAGTTAAAAAGCCTTTAAAACATGGCAAATGGCTAAGTTATGGCCTCAAACTTATAGCAAGTTAAGCATTTAAAAACATTCTACTACAAGCTCTTGTAACAACAGAAAACCACACCACCTCCTCAGCCTGCCTCATATTCTTCATGCTGTCAGGCTTTTGTGAGGAGTGCTGTCCTTTCTGCACAGTGTGCTCTACAGCTTCCACTAGTACCACATGCTGATTTTGTTTATCTGATTACATTACCTCTTTCTAAATTATTCTATTTTTAATTAGAGAAGACTGATACAATAACATTTTCCGTTAGAGAAGACTGATGCAATAACATTTATGGATTTACAGAAGTGAACTATCTGCTCAGTGATGAGGTCCTGCTGTTAAGTACTCATTTATGAGCCATTAGCATTAAGTGGCCAACTCCAAGAGTTCACATATTTGAAGAACAGGCAAGTTCTGACACAGGAATCACTACCTGGTTACTTGGTTTTGGTAAACTTTCCTAGTTTCCACTATCCCAAATTTATTCTTGGCTTTTAAGCAGGTTAAATACAGCAGGCTTTGAAAATATCTTCAGAGATCACAATCTGAGATACTTACAGCTCCAAGGGATGGTTCAAACCTTCCAGTGGCCATTTTAGCAACATAACTGACAAAAGTGGAGATAACCCCTAGAAAGGAAAAAAGACCATTAGAAACGATGCCAGCAATGCAGACAAGCATCAGAAAGCACAATGTTATTTGTACATCCTCCTAAAGAAGCCAGCATAGGTGGTGTGGTTTTTGTTTTGTTTTCTGGCGGGGGGAGGTATGTGTGTTTGTTTTAACTTAAATTAACTGTCATCTTTTCCCACAAAACTCCCATGAGGTTGTATTGAGAGCTCTTATTTTTGTAGCTAACCATGACTTAAAACCAGATACTTGTATTATTTTGAAGCCAAATATCCTAAACCCATCAAAATTCTGTATAACAGCAAATAAGTACTGCAGTTACTCTAGAGCAATGTGTGGGACCGAACGATGACCATCTGTCATATCTATTAACCATGCACCTGCTTTACTTGCATGAATATATATTTTTTAAGTGTTGTAAATATATATTAAACATTACCAGCAGAAAGATACACTGCAATGAACTGCTCACATCCCAGAAGAGAGACAATGCTGCTGGAAAAACTCCATAGAACATACATATTTGCTGCCATGTGGAATAGGGAGAAGTGACTAAATGTAGAGAGCAGCATGGGAGAACACAGGGCTCCTACAGAAGAGAAAAATGGGAAAAAATGGTCAGTGTTTGAATTTGCTTCAGCTTACATACCATGCAAACTTGAAATTTATCAAGACATACTATAGGCTAACTATGCTTAGAACTCTCAAATACAAGCTATGTAATAAACTCAGAAATGTAACAAATCTCAAATTCCATGTAATACCTTTTGAAAGGTAGAACACATACCCCAGAGATATGCAGGCTGTACAAACAGCTACTTTAGAAAGTACTAATCACCTGCTGGGGAATATTTCATATAAAACATTTATCTTACAACATGTCTCCTATGCTTTGGAAAAGAAAAAATACATTTACATAATGAAAGATTTTGGAGACATTACATGAGTTACCTGTAGAAATTATTTTACTACAGAAATAGACTCATATAGAAAAACTCATTTTCTTTTCAAAAAAGCTACCAGCTCTCCTCACTGAAACAGCAGCTTAGAAAATGTGAAAAAGCCAATTAGCAGGTTTAAAGGTCAACACTATTTAAAACAGGAGTGTTTGGGGTGTTGGATGGTCAGATCTGGGTAATAGCTATCTTTAGCTTTGGAGTGTGTGTGGGGAATTGGTCAAATTGCCACTTTCTCAGTAGAAATTAAGAGGATAGCCAGGAAGTACTCTCCTAACGCATGTTTGTATCATCCTTTTATTTCTTTTCTCTACTGTAGAGATGAAAACTAATTGTTCTGACATTAAATACTAGTAACTTGCTTTCCTAAGTAAACCTCTTTGAAACATTTCACACACAGTGAAAACCAAGTTGTTTTGTTTTTTAATATGACCCAAAGCCCAGCTTTGAAACAAAGGCTCTGCACATAAAATACAGACTAATGCTTGTCTGTTGACACAAGCACACATGCATGTGACTGATGACTGTTCTATCTGCGTCCCACAGAACATTAAAGGCAGGAAAAAAAGATCAATCACATTTGAGACTAGTTTCTGAATAGCATTACATAGTACGATTTCTTTTCCTCCTTCCCAAAGACTGGTATGATTAGCATTCTGTCCAGGAGAGCAGTGATATCACTTAGAGAAGTGCCTCTTCACTTTCACAAAGGCAGGAGCCGCATCCCACTGAATGTAGTAAAAGGCCAGATAGCAGGCAACAGGTTTGACATTACAATATTTAGAAAAGCACCAGTGAGGGTTTCTTCTTAATCCATTACTTCTAGCTTTTTTTCTTCCTAGAAGTGTTTTCTGTCTTGGCAAAATGATGTATTTGGGCAGGACCGAGATTGCTTGTGGGTGATGGAGCTGCAAGTAAGCTAGGTGCCATCTGAACCTTTTGCAGTATGATCAGAGGTTCTATGACATTCCAATGTAGGAAAGTCACCCAAATGATTATTCACTTACTAGAGGATGGATCTGAGGTGAAATATGTAAACATAATCCGCCGCATGCCAGGCAGCCTCCATAAACAGAATACAAAGACATTTGCAGCTATAATACCTATTAAGAGGAACACAGTATAAAAGCAAATTATGAATGTAACACACCATAATGCTTACTGTAAACAAGCATTCAAAAGTAAGCTTAGAAGAACCATACTTTTTCTTCATTATTTCATTAAAAGCAGTATCCTTAACAGAGTTTAGAAAGAGCAAGGAAAAACACTCATAGCTATATTACATAGTGGAAGCCTTTCAGAAATATGACAACTAATTGCAATGTAATGAATGCAACAATCCAGAAAATCTGTACTTCAGGCATTCAAGCTATGGTTTCAAACTTCTGTTCCACTGTAGAACCAATGAAACCAGCCAGATTAAACATCCCCATTTCTTGCCTCTTCATCTGCTTATTCTCAAATGTCACCAATCTGGTGCACAGTTGCATTTAACTGCACACAGAAGCTAGGGGAACCATACAGATAAGCAGCACACATTTTCTGAGGAGGTTTGGTTTTGAGGGAATTGTAAAGGTACTGTTTAGAGATCGAGCATAAGAAGTTGAGTTGGCATTGCTAAGGCATAGTCAGCTTTGGGAGACAGCAAACGCACAGCTTTTCACATCACTGATGTTTATTGTGATCTTAGGTTATTTTAAATACAAATGCAAATTACTAGACACGAGTGTTTCCGTTTATAGTGCCTTCTCTATTTTTATCCAAGCATTCAGGTATTTAGAATGTTTTGTAACAACTAGAAACATTAACAAGGAAAACAACTGTGCTTCCTTTACATAATGGTAAATGTCACATAATTATTCTTTATTTGAAGTTTGCAACAAAATGTAAGGACTGTGAAAAATATATAAATCCTAGAATCAAAATTTCAATAGACCTCTTCTGTCACTCTATCCTATTCCACCATGCTCTTGTATACTCCAGTGTATGTGCAGGTGTAAGTTTATGCTTTGTGCCTTACAACCTAAACGTGATAGGAAAGCCATCTGTTTTAACATACTGTACCTGTTTGCCATATTTCTCTTCCTGTGAATGTCTAATACTTGTAAGCTAACACAAACCTGTCACAGTCCGCTGACCCTCAGTCAGGTTATTCCACCAGCTGTTAACCTGAAACAGAATTGTCTACATCAGTGCCACTGTAGAGTATTTGCAGTTTCAAAAACAGTCACACAAGGTTCTACCTTTAAGAATGGAAAGCATCTGTTTAAATTCTGTTAAGTAAATTAGTTTAAAACTTTTTTATTTCTGAGTGGCTTAGCTTTTGAAGTTGGTATTTCCTAGCTCAAGATTAGTTATCTGCTCCCCTTTTCATGAAATATCCCAACACAGATGAAGAGTTTCTTCAAAAAGAAGGGGGTTATGTCCATTTACACAACTCCATGGGTTTACCTCTGCTTGTACTAAATAAGGATCTAGCCCATAATGCTTACTTTAGCAGATTAGCCAAAGTTAGCATAAACCCTGCCTCAACTAAGCCACACCCTAATGCTGTCTAACATCACACCACCCACCTTTGAGAGATTCCACTTTTGTGCCAGGGTCACTTTTGCAGAGGTGGCTCACAAGATGTGGAATTCATTCCCCCTTGCGTCCAACTCACCCAGCCCTCCTCCAAGTTTAAAACCCCTGCAAAAGTTTATTTTGAGCGCAGTCAGCCCACAGGCAAATTCCACCCCCCTTTGCCTTCGTCAGCTTTCACAATAATTTTGGACAATATTTTATTGTTAGCTCAATGACCTTCCAACCATATTGATGGAAACTGTCATAACAATTATCTGTAGATTGGAGGCGGTGGGAAATAACGCTGTATGAAGCGAACTATTCACTATTTGATACTGCAGTAACAATTTCATTGCATTGTTTAATTCTCTGGCACAGGACACAGATACCAGTATTTCCTGCAAAGTCGTTCAGTATAACAACACTGAACAAACACGATTTTTATACAATACATGAAGTAGATACCCTCAGAAGCTAATGGGGGACGCTGAACTTTTAAAAATAGAACGTACCACTTGAAGAGAGGGATTGGGTGTTTAAGCCCATTAACAACAGGGCAGTTTTGTTTTATTTTTTGCATAGCTAATCACCAGATCTTCCCCTTCAGTTTTTGAAGGAAAACAAAAGTATAAAACCAAAATTATTTAAAATATTAAGCAGCAATCATAGTCTCACCTGCAGTTCATATACAGTGAGCAAGAAAGCATGCTGTACTGGGCTGGGCTAGGATGGAGTTAGTTTTCTTTACAGCACCTCATACATGGTGCTGTGTTTTAGATTTTTGACCAAAACAGTACTGATAACACACTAATGTTCTAGCTTTTGCTGAACAGCGTTTGCACAGCATGAAGACCTTTTCTGTTTCTCACTCTGCCCCTGCAGTGAATAGATTGGGGGTGTGCAATAGCCTGGGAGGGGACACAACTGGGCAGATGACCTAAACTAACCTACCATATAATGCCACGCTCAGCAACAAAAGGGAAAAGGGGGGATTTTAGGAGGTTTTGCATCACTTGTTTAGTTTTCTTCCCTCTTTTCCCAGTGATCCTTCACTTACTAAATAATTTGTTGTTGTTGTTTTATCTTTGCTCCAAGTTTTCTTGCTTTTATTCTTCATTTCCTCTTCCCACATCCCACGGAGGGTTTGTGGTGGAAATGAGCAAGCAGCTGTGTGGTGCTTAGCTGCCCACCAGGGTTAACCCACAACACCTGCCCACTTCAAAAGAAGTACCCCAATGCTCACAATTTGCACTACAAAACCAGCTCCCTGTGTCCTACCCGGGACCCTGGACTTCTCCAGCTCCACACTCAGCCCTACTTCCCTTGGACAAGGAGACCTGAAAGAGTACGCAACCCTGGTCTATCACAAACCACAGCAGTAACCTTGAAACAAACGTAAAACATACATGCGTGTTTAATTTTAAATATGCTTAATAGAAAACTAAATGACTGATACTTTTGGGATGCCAACTAAATCTATAACAAGTCTTGCAGTACTTATGTTGTTCTTACTGCCCAAACTCCAAAGTATTTGCATGGAAATATTTTCTTTTTCAAAGAAAAAAGCCCTCTAAGCCCTATTTGTGAAGTAAAGGTTGAAAATATGAATGCATTTCAGAAGCTACAGGATTAAAATATTTTATGCGTAAGGTTCAGAATTTAAACTAGCTCTGGCCTCTTTCAGAATTCATGTTCACTTTTAGAGAACGCTTAGGCATAGCAAGAATTTTTTTTTTTTATAGTGAAAGAGCAAAAGGTACCTAGTTCAGATACGCAAATGACTACTACTGACCTCTCCTCCCTGCATTTCAGGGTGCAGATAGTATCCAGCTCTTTTTTAGTGATATTGTGAGCTACTGCTTTCTAGAACTAATTCTATCAGTCTTTCTTGTAAGGAAATATATCGACTGTAATTTGCTGAGAACCTATTATTTTTCCAAGTTAAAAATCAGGATAAACTGGACAAGGATCTGTTGTGCAAATGATGCTCGTAGATGTGTCTACACCAGAGGAAAGCCAGGGTTGTGTTTTACCCTTCTGCAGGAACCCACCCGTGTGCGAACGGGCCAGGCCCGGCTCCCAGTACCTGCTTTCGGAAGTCTCCCCTCTTCTGCGGCCGGATTTTATCCAACCAGTCGGCTCGAGCTTCCTCGAAATAGGTCTGGACCCGCGACTTGAGCGACTCATACTGCCAGATGGCCGCGGACCCGAAGGCAGAGCCTGTGAACTGGGCGACACCGGACACAGTAAGAACAAACACTGTCCCCAGCACCCTCCCTGCGGGGCGGCGGCCAGGCTCGCCCCGGGCCTACACCGCACGCCCTTCCCCGCTGCCCGGCCCAGAGCGGTGCTGGCCTGGTAACGGTGACCGCCGGGGCTCCCTGCCCACCCCGCTCCCCCCGTCCCGCGGGAGCCGCTCACCCCCACCGCGAAGAGCAGCGGCTTGACCAGGCGGCGCGGCGAGGGGCGGCCGGCGCGGGTGGTGGGCGGCGGCGGGCAGAGGCTGCGGCGCGCGGGTGGCGGACCGGGCCGCGCCTCGGCGGCGGAGGCAGGGGGCTCCTCAGGCCGCGGCCTCGCCCGGCGGAAGCCCTGTCGCTGCTCCAGCAGCACCGGCAGTCTGTGGGAGAGAGACGCGGACCGTCAGCACCGCTGTGACCGCCTGCACCCCCAGCCGCCCCCTCCCCGGCCCGGCGGTACCTGTGCGGCCGCGGGCCCCAGGCGCGGGCCCAGCACCACCACGCCATGTTGGGCTCCTCCCCGCGCGCCGAGCGCTTCCGGGGCAGCCGGCCGCCATCTTGCGGGCGGGGCGTGGGGCGCCCGGTGGGGGGGCCGGGGAGCCGCTCGGTGACACGCAGCGCGCTGGACAAGGGGCGGTCCGGGCGCTCCCCACCGCCGCGGCACCGCCCCGCACGGTGGGCACCCGCGGAGCTCCCGGTGCCCTGCCGAAGGGACGCTTCCAGCAGCTCCAGGGCTGCTGCCGGTCGCAGGGTTGGATCCACCCGCGTCCCGCCCCGGCCTCCCTGTGGAGAGGGTCCCGGCTGTGCCCCGCCGGAGTGAGCGTGGCGCTGTGGCGCGGGCAGGCTGGGCCGCCGTGAGGAGTGTGACCTGCTGCGACCCCCTGGCGAGTAGTGCTGGCGCCATGTAGTTAAAAGGCTTCCTTGGTTTTAATGTATTTTATTTAGAAGCCTTCTGGAACAGACAGAGCCTGTCTCATAACCCGGCGCCCAGCGTGCAGCAGCCAGAAGGCCGAGAGGAGGCTGGGGCTGCTGCCTCAGCCTTGCCTTGCTCCGCGTGTGGCTCCACTGCGCCTCACCGCCTTTGTCAGCTCGCCCCGCTGCCCTGCCTCACCTCGTCTCACCGCCGGGCTGCTCCAGCGAGGGGCTGCGCGTGGCTGACCAGGCGCACGGCAGCTGCTCCCACCCCACAGTCTCAGGCCTCTGCCGCGCTGCCCCTCGCCCGGGCAGGTGCCCCTAGGTGTCCTGCCTTCCTCCTGCCGCCGGCTGGGGCTCCCCGTCTCTGGCACTGTGCTGCTCTTCCCAGCACAATCTTCATGCCAGCAGTGTGGCCAGGAAACTCCCTGCAGAGCCAGTGAGGCGGCATGCGGGCAAAGAGCAGTCCCTGCCCAGCCCCTGCTGCAAACATCAATGCCCTCCTGAAACTACATGGAAAAAGAAAACAGGTGTGTTTGTTTTGAAAATAATTTGTAATTAGTAAGTTTCAAGAAGCTGCACACACCTTTCTCGTTATCTCTGCTGTGGAGATACTAATGGGACAACCAAGGGGCTTATGTGCCAGTCATGCCTGGGCCTCCAGAGAGCAGAGCTGCCAATATCAAGCAGCTGAATAAACAGTGGTTTATCTGGAAGGTGTATGGGGAGAATGAGTGGTAGCAGTCGTGTATTGCAGCAGGAAAAGTTCCGCGTGGGTGTGAGAATCACACTCCACAGGAGACTGCTCATGCTGTCTCCAGCCCTGGAAGCCACTCTGTTGTGACTGCACAGGGCTTGGGCAACCTGACCCAAAGTTAAAGTGGTGCCTCAGCAGGAGGTTGGTGTCAATGAGGTCCCTTCCAGCCCAAATTATTCTGTAGTTCATTGCGTGAAGGGAAAGTTAATAGTAAGAGAATGATCTGTATATTGTAATTGGAAGTGGCTATAAGCCTGATTAGACTATTAATAAGTTACAGCAGCTTCAGGAGTACTGTTACAAAGCCAAGTTGTTTGGAAGTGGAGAGGAAATGAATTAGCATTGTTCCTCTTTTTTTTTTTTTTTTTTAAACAGGGAATAAAAGAGTTTGCCTTCTCAACTCAAGGCCAGCCTCTGACCTGAGGAAACCTCTGTAAGATTGTGGTGGGAGACTGCTCTAAGTGGTTTAGTACTGTATTTAACTCTGCATGTTATCTCTTTCTGATTACACTGGTGGCCATGGGTCAGCCTCAGAATTTGCCTGAACTAAGAAATGATTAGCAGGTTCAAAGCCATATGTTGCTGGTGTTGAAAATAGATGTATACTTATCTAAATGAAACCCGCGTTGTAATCACTGCTCTGTCTCTGTTTTTCTATGAAAAAGAAGAGTTTTTTAACTTTCCAGCTTAGACACTTTTATCATTTTTGCTTCCAGAGACCTTATCAGGAGTGGCTTGTTTGTTTAAGTGACTTCAGTATTTTTCTTTGTGAACCCTTCCTGTCCTGTGTTCGAATCACGTACATTTTGGCTGTACTGTTTTTAATGTTAAGGGCGATCTTTTTGCTCCTCCAGGGCTTGTTTTTATCACATTACTGCTCTTAGTATATAGCCTATGTGTGCAATTAGCAAGGGATGATGCTCTGGGCTTTTTGTATTTATTTAGTTTTGGTTTTTGGTCATTCTTCTTTGGATAGTTGCAAAGTGTATTTGCTATGTTGTGCCATCATCTCAAATCTATAGACAGTGACAGTGTATGGTATCTCGTACAATCCTGCCCTGAAGGGTAGGGTGTATGCAGTACAGTGTGAAAGAGGATGGATGTGGTGTCAGTTGAAGTAACAAGCTTTCAAAAAAAGCTTCTCTTTTGCAGGTGGTTTCTTACAGTAGCGAATTCATACCCTGTTAAAGCACTGCATTTTGGTGGCATTACTTTTATTGTTAAAAATACAAGATTGGTAAGAAATCAGGACTGCCATTGCATGGGGCCTGCAGCCTTGTGCATGACTGGTGGCCCAGAGATATCATCTGGACTGTCCCATGAGTTTTGTGTGGTAGTGGCAGGGTCAGGAAGGGATGAGTGAGAATGTCTCCTTGGGGCAGAGGAAGAAAAAGACAAGAGGAACAACAACAGCAAAGTGTTTGCAGAGCCCTCCTGGGCTGCCAGACCTCCACTGGCCAGGAGCTGGGGAGGTCTGTCCTGCCTTGGCTCATGTCTGAAATCACAAACAGTTTTGTTTGTTAATGTGATCTACTGGATGGGTGTCTGTCTGCACTGATTTATGATTGCAGGGCTTAAATGCTGCCAGGGAAATATAAAGACTATAAAGAAAATGAATTTTTTTAAAACAAGCAAACAACCTTCTGGGTTTGGTTTGGTGGGTGGTTTTTGGTCTGGTTTTGTTTTGTTTTTCCCCCACTGGAGACATGCATTTCAGGAGAGGCTCTAGGACTCTCTACTCCTGCCCCGTGTGGCCTATTGGTATGTGACCCATCACCAGGCTCCCAATCCTCACTGAGACACCAGACCCACTCCCTGGCCCCTAGGGATTCAAATACGAGCACTGTATGCTTTACTTTCTAAGTAGTAAAGGTTTTCTTTGCATCCTTGTCTTAAGAAGATCTGAAAAATAAAACACTTTTCAGTTGGTCCATCATGCACCATGCTGTCAAAGTGTATTCTTCTTGCCACTTTACATTTCCCTGTGTATTGAATTGAAATGTCACTGTCTAGACTCAGACCACATGTGCACCTTTCTGTTGAGGAGTGCTCGCCCACAGTGAGGAGCTCATGGATGCTGGATCACCTCTAACAAACAGGTGCACTAATACGGGACGGTTGTTTTAAGAGTGGGAGAAGGATTTACAGTGGTATTTGTAGTCCTGCTATAACATGGTTGAATCTGGATCAGGGTAGAGGAAGGCTGTTATTCTGTATTTGTGAAATCTACATTTCAAGTTTCCTTACTTTGAAACCTATATTTTAAATCATTATATTTTAATGAGAAGTTTGTGTTTACAACTTTGATGTATGTTCTACCCGTGGCGTGCCCATGTGGTGTGATGTTTACTTGAATTTGTTGCTTAATTTAAAATTGTCATTTATTTCGGACATTCTCTGTTGACAGTTATTTGTGTTTTGAAGACGTTATACAATCACTTGAGAGATAAATGCTCCCTCCTCAATGTGAGATTAAACTTTCATAGTGGAATATATACTCTTTTTTAAGAGTGGAGTAAACTTAATCCTTCTTTCTTTGTGCAGACAAATTCCAAGTGTTGCAATCATTTAAAATTAATTATTATGTGAGAAGGCTTTAATTTTTTTTTTTTTTTTTTTTTTTTAAATGCAGAAGGCTTGTGTATTCCTTCACAGTGTGGGCTGCATCCTAAAATAAATCCCGCCTTCAATTGTTGGCCTGTCTCTCATGGACACAGGCCTTTAATGAAAACAGTGTCTTGGTGACAAGTGCAACAAAAGTTTAAAGTAAAAGAATCATTGTGAAAATTGTAATATTTTCCTGTATTGCTTTGGAGTCTGATGGTGCATGGCCAGCTCAGTGACACTGACAAAGCACATTATCTGTCAGTGGTTGCCAGGTTAATCTGAGCATTTTTGGTACTAATATACATGATTTTGTTGTAATTTTCATATTTGAGTCGTCCATTTCACTGAAGCCTTGTTGTAGCAGAAAGCCATGCCTGAGCCTTTGTGAAACAGTTGGGCAGACCTTTGGCCCTGGGTCCTTGATTTTTGGAATGGGGGGAAAGGTCCAAAAGAGTACAAAATTTTCACTTGTTTGATCAAACTGGTCCTCACAAAGTGCTGACACTAGTGTCTAGCAGGAAGGTAGATGAAACAGGTTAGAAACATACCATAAAGGTGAGTATCAAAATTTATTTTGTTTTAAATTTGTATTAATAGTAATTGTAATCTGCTTAAACATTTGACAGTTTTAATTTTAAAGGAATTTTGAGTTAGCAAACAAGAATGGATGAAACATTGCAAATTCAAATTAGAGAATTCCTTGGATGAGTCCTCTGTTTTTGCTCTGTTGGTATTTTTGTGGTAAACATGGTAATAAAAGTGTTCCTATGAAAATACTCACATGTCACTGAATATTCAAGTATTCCTATTACTTAATGAGATTTAGATTCCAGTTCTACAATTCCCTTATGTGATAAATTATTTTGTAGGTAGGCATCTTTTTGATGTTTTCATAAATGTCAGGCTTGTGCAAAGATAACTCCATATACTATATGTGGATAAACTGTTTCAACAGGTTTCTAATATCAGAAATTTTGGGAGGCTTCTTTGAAAACAACTGTCAGAAGAATGGCGTCGTCTTCTCTACAAATTTGTGCATTGCTGCTGGCTTTAGCAGGATTCACCATTTCACTTGTTACTACAATGTCCAACAGATGGAAAATTTTGGACACCACAACAGTGCTGGTTACTGCAGACTGGACTTCTGAAGGTCTTTGGATGGACTGTGCAGTGACTGCTTTTGGATCAATACAGTGCAAGAAATTTCTCTACATGTTGAGTTCAGACAGTAAGTGTGCGTGGCATATATATATGTGTGTGTATATATATAAAATCCATGGATGTAGTTTTATTCCTTCTTTCTGGACAGCATATTAGTGTGGTTGGATGGCATACACTGCAGTTGTCACAGAGGGTCTAGCATGGACAGGATTTGTCCTGTAGCACTTGCAGACAAGTTAAAGGGCCCTAGTGAAACCCAAATGTTTGTGCTTTGGTCTGAGATGGGACTTACGAGATATTTCAGAACTTGTTTGATACTTTATGCTAAATCTGTGTATTTGTTCAGCAATTTCTCTGAGGTGGTCAGCTTAAAATACGCCTGTGCGACTGATGCTTTTGCGTTTTCTAAGGTAAGCTGTGCTGGCAGAGTAGTTTAGCTGCAAATAGAGAAGAATTGTCTTTGTAGGGACTGAAAAATATTTGTTTGGGTTCTGGATTTTAAAAATACCTGTATTTAAACATCATTTTAATGGTAAAGGACTAGGAAGGACTGATGTTGAAGATCTTTCCTCAAAAAATAGTGTAGAAACAGTAACAATATAGCCTTTGAAAATTGGTATTTTGTAAAGCTTTCTGTCTTAAACAGAACTTTGCATTTATTCTTTTACAACTTTCAGTTATCGTGCAGTCACTTTATGAGTTATGTCATAGAATAATTTTTTCAAGCCTTCCCTACTTTATAGATTCCTGATTACTGTCGTTGCTGTTTGGACTCTTTCCAGCTGATTTATTCTTGATGCGCAGCGCTCTAAACTTAAAAACACCACATCTTGCAGACAATTAAACTTGTTTTTCTTGACACAGACATGGACTCCACTGAAGTCAGAGCTGCCTAAGGCAAATCTCTAAAATGTGAGAGTTTAACTCTCAAGAGTTAACTCTCAGGATTCAGCATATCTGTGGTTCTTCTTCAGGGCCTTGGCTTCAGTGGCCTCATCTGCTTTCATAATGATGGTGCCAGTTTAAGAATAAGTATCAGCATGCTGTAATGACACCAGAATCTGTAGCTTCAAAAGGAGGCTACTCGGATGCTTCCAAGGATTTTGAAAACACTATTCATTGCATCAGAGGCAATGTCAGCTTTTCATACCATTCTGGTACCTGTTCTGCTTCACTTGAGGCTTCTTCTACGTAGATGCCAAGATGCCCAAGGTTGACCTAGAAACTTAGTTATGATTTCTGGAAATTAGAGTAATGAGATGGGGTCAACAATCCTTCAGTTCTTGTACATGGTAGCAAGATGGCATGGATGCTTACGATGGTGTGGCAGCTCTGCCTTGCCTCCTGTAACGGAGAAATAGGTGTTTCAGCCCTGTTATAGAGACAAGCAGAGTGAATGTGGGACAGCCTCCTTTTTTTTAAGAAAAAAAAGCAGTTGCATTACACCCAACATGGAAAGAAAATATTCTGCAGTAACAGAAGAGTTGTTGGTGAACTGAAGCAGTCACGTCCCAGGGATTCTCTTCCCTGCCTTCCTGTGACCCCCATAATTGGAAGAGAGGACCCCTGGTTGGAAGAGCTTGGTGGATCATCTTCTGCTGTTCAAGGAACTGCGTATGCCCTAAAAATCAGCACTGGGTGCCTTATGCCAACTGATGAGCTTGTCATGTGGCTGCCTGCACAGTAATTGCTGTCTGTCACAGGGCTGTTTCTCTTCTTGCAGTGCTCGGTCAGCATTCCTGAGTCTTTAAACTAATCTACAGAAGTGATCAACAAGGTACAACCCATGTTGATCCAACATTTAAGGTGTTCATTTTTTCAGTACTTTTTTCCCAACTGTATTGGCTGATCTGATTTAAAAAAATACTATTTCTGCCTGTAAACCCTCTCTCAACCATACTACATGCATATATGCTCTGTTTTGAGAATATCAGAGGCATTAGGAGCAATTTCTCTCCTTGGCCATATATTGCTATGGTCATGTATGGCCTCACCTTGGCATGTCTATGTTAGCATTTTACTTATATCAGGAATACACTTTTGAAATGAATTTTCCAATTATTCCCATTTACTGCACTTGGTTTCACAGAATCACAGAATCACAGAATGTTAGGGATTGGAAGGGACCTCGAAAGATCATCTAGTCCAATCCCCCTGCCAGAGCAGGAACACCTAGATCAGATCGCACAGGAACGCATCCAGGCGGATTTTGAATGTCTCCAGAGAAGGAGACTCCACAACCTCTCTGGGCAGCCTGTTCCAGTGCTCTGGTTTCCTTTGCGGAGTGGTCTTGGAGTGTGCGAATTGGTTTCCTCGTGGATGAAGCGAAGCAGGGAAATGTACTCCAGCAATGCACTTCCAGACTTCCAGCTGCTGATGGGCATTCAGTTCACCTGACCGCGTTAGAGCAAGTCTGAAAGAAAACTCCCAAGTCATGGATGACATTGATGTGAAGCTATCAACACCAACCCTTTTATGCTGCTGATCAGAGCCTTCTGCAGAGCAGCATTTGCTGTTATGTCCATCTCTACTCAAACCATAGTTTATGAAATGTAGTGAACAATAATGCTATGTTCTTCAACACCACCAAAGAGTATTTTTCTTAAGGGAATTATTAAAATGCCTGGTGCTACATAGAAAAAACTCATGCATTCCAGGTCTGTGGTTTAATATTCTCTGTTTATACATGTGCTTTATGACTGCCTATGACTGCCTATTGAAATAGCTTTGTTGATTAGGAATAGATTTTTTTTTTTAATAAAATTCTTAATTTTTTTTATCCTTGGCAGGAGTATAAAACCTGGGGGTGCTTGATTCAAGGTCCCAACTAAACTCAACTTTGAAAGTGCTGTCAGCAGAAGTCATTGCTGAGGTCACCAAGATAGCACCCATGTATGGATGAATTAATTTTAACCTCTTTGAAAGGCTTTTAATGGGATGCAGATACTCCAGTATACTGGTACAACGTGTTCATTTTTCTATGCCGTCACTTTTCAAATTGCGGTAACTTAGCAGAAGGAGGGAATTCTGTAAAAGTCACCCAACGTGATCAATTCTTACCACAAACCTAGTTTCTTTAAAAGATTGGAGTACAAAGCTGCGCAGGATCACACTGGCTGTGCTGCCGAATCTGTTCTTGTGTAAATTGATGGCCATGATCTTGGCTTCCAAGGGAGCATTGCAGTGGCACTGTAGTGTCCTTTTGCAGCTCAACCTACCAGCCTGCAGCATCAGCTCAAAGTGACCAGTGAATTTTGAAAAAATCCCAGATATCTGTTATGGGCAAGTTGTGACTCTCTTAACGGCTAATTCTCTGGCAGTCTTTATGTAAATACTGTCCATCTGTTACCATGTTGCGTCATATCAGGATTATTTTATGAAGAAACTCTGACTGCATTTCCTGGAGATAAGAGCAGGCTATCACTGCAGGAGATGGTTAACCCCATTTGGATACACAAGCAGTCTGAAGTGTTAACATTAGCGGGTGATGTGAACTGAGTCTATGATTTTGTCTAGTTAAGAGTAGAAGCAAGTAAACCAAGTTTGACATACTTCTACTTGGCCTAGAATATATTTTTTGGAAATAGTAAGATATTCTGATGAACAGATACAGTCAGGTGATATGTATTATTTTTCATGTAGCTGTTTTCCTTCATCATTTTATTCCTTTGGAGATAGGTCTGTCACACTGGCTCATTCATTCCCTTGCATTTCTTTTCCATGAAACATACGCTCTTACAATTGCATTCCAGTGTAAGTGGGACTCTGTTCAAGACTGAATGTGTTTAACTATAGATCAATAGACTGTAAAATATTAATGGAAACCACTTATCCACAGACTTAACCTTCCCGTAAGAAGCGGGCAGTACAGTTGCTATGAACTACTTACCACCAAAACTCAAAAAAAGTGCTAAATTTTACAGCATCAAAGGTTCTTGAGCTTTCTTATGCTTGAGTCACCAAGAAAATACCACAGTAAAGCTTTTTTATTTGTGATCGATAAAAAATTACAAACAATGTTAATCTTGTGTAAACCCTAGTTGACATCAGAGGAGAGAGAGGAATAAAATATTTTTCAATATTTTCACTCTTACAAGGTATTTTGTAGAAATGCTGACTGGACTTTCTAGGCTGGGACTAAGAATAGGCTCATTTTGTCACTTCTCATTAGAAAAAGAATTAATAGTCTTTTTTTAAATGTTATTATCTTTATCATGAACTGCTCCCACTTCTTACTGTCATGCACTGTAAGCCTTATCTCTGGGGTAGAGCAAAGAGCAAAGGTAGCCTCATTTTGGAGTGAAACTCGGAGATAAAACAGCAAGGAGGCTTCTGAAAGGCTTCACTTGATTGTAATCTAATTATAAGGATATTTAACTGTTACTACTCGCAAGTATGAGTGCTGCATTGGAAATTGTTGGCTTGCTTTTGTGCTTGGCTGGGTGGGCACTTATTGGAGCTACTTTGCCAAATGATTACTGGAAAGTCTCTAGTATACATGGTAGTGTGATCACAACATCTACGTTGTTTGAAAACCTATGGAAGAGCTGTGCAGAAGACAGCACTGGAGTATCCAACTGCAGAGATTTTGACTCTATGCTTGCATTGCCTGGTAGGTGACTTTGCACAGTCTTGTTTATATTACTTAAAAATTTGTTGGAAAAAAAGTAGAAAGGCTTTTGTTTTGGTAATGTGGTAGTACTGAAAAATAACTGGCCAAGGAGGACTTTGTGGGTTAAAGTAATAAAAATCTCTTAAGCAGCAAAATTTGTCAAGCACATTATGAAAGCCTATAAAATAAGGCAAATGAAGTCACTTAATCAAGCATTTGTTTTAGTGGGCAGTTTAAATATGGCATACTCTCTTTTCTAGCATCTTGTGGAAGGAGTTAGTAGGAGACATTTTTTATCACATCTTATGACAGTTCCATGTTTATTTGGAATTATTGTATAGGCCTTCCTTTGCAATACTTGATAGCTAATGTACTGTAGCTGGATTTTTTTTCATGTAATAGGTAAGAAAGACTATAGCTAAGAAGTGGTAGTGTTTTTTGCACGTTGAGACTGAAAATCTTAGATAATGCAAGAAATACAATGAGTATATGTTTACGTATTGTAAGTTATACAATGAGTGTATGTTATAAATTAATATAGTTGTCAGGACTTGTTCATTAATGCCTTCTTGGCTGTGGTTCTAAATGTCAGGAAATTTAGATCTGTTGGCTCTTGTACTCTATATCAGTTTTCATCAGAACTGTGGATTGTCTTCAGATGCTCAGCTAAGGAAATATTCTGTGGATAGTGAGCATATTTATTGACAGTAGAGCTAGTTTTTATTAATATTGAATAATTTAGTATGTAGATACTTATCCCAGAATAAAAATGCCTTCCTACTTAGTTGAATCTACAGTAGGAGGTAGCTAAACTAGGTAGGAGGATACTCCTAATCTGAAGAGTGTGTAATAGAGGATTAGTGGGAATGAGGTATTAAATTCACTTTCTCTCTGTCTGAAATAAACTGATGTTGTTGGCCAGCTCTGACACCAGCGTAGTGATTCTCTGAAACCATGTCCAATATTTCAGGAATAATATGTTATTTTCATCTTTCAGTGTTATCTAACAATTGGTTTTAAAATGCATGTGTGCAGTAAGAGGAACATAACCCTATTTATAAACTTCTCAGACTCAGCAATAGCAGGATCATGTCCATTGGACACTCCTCTGCAGAGTGCTTATGTGAGTGTGCATTTGGTTCATGTATAAACCACTTCAAGCATTAGTTCATAACTTGCTGACACTGACTCTGGGCAGCATCTGGCCATTGATGTATTCATGTGGTGTGTTGCCTCTGAGAGTGTCCTGGAGCTCCCATCTGTGCAGATGTGGGCAGTGGGGCCACGTCAGGTCAGCATTTGGAGCTGCTGAGAAAGAAGGGTTTAAAGAAATCGGGGGGGTGGTGGTGGTGGGGTGGTGTGTGTGCAGAAAAGAGCATCCTGAGTAGATGTGCTGCTAATGCAAAAAAGAAAGGAAGGCAAGCAACAGCAAGGCTCCCAGAGAACTGCTGATAACAACATGGAGTCAGCAGAAGGAAAAAAATGGGATCTGACAGAAAGTAAATGAATAGGCCAGGCTCTGAAAGTGAATTTGTGAAGACAAATTTGATCTGTTGAAGAAGAGATTGGTTACACTGTTGAGAAGATGGCAGTATCTTTGAGGGGTATAGGCAGGGGGAAGGGGAAGAGAAAAGCAACTTGCAGAATTGTAGAGAAAAAAGGGTTTTAGAAAGGAGAACTGAAAAAGAAGCAAGTTAGAAGACACTGAATAGTAGAAAAGTTGGGAGGACAGTGGGGCAAACCAGGAAGGAGGAAGAAAGTGGGTTTGGTAGCAACGAGGGCTGAGCAAACAGTGGGACTTCCAAGGAATATCTCTGTAGATACATGCCAAGGAGGACTAAAAATTATCACGTTCAGTTTCGGTGTGTTTCAGATTGCTCTTTAGACACTTAGCTGAATGCCAAAGATTGGGGGGGGGGGAAACCCCAAAGTATCTTTGTTACCTCTCATCAGAAGGACCATAAAGATTTTCCGGGAAGGCTTCTTTATTGGCAGCTGAGCTATGTGGGTTTTGTTTGTGCATGGAAAATACCAGACTTGGTTCTTTTAAACAGATATAAAGCAAGCCATTAGCCCAAATAACAAATGTTTGAAGTGAGGACCTTTTTAAAAGCAATATTGCATAAGATTGAAACCATGACTGGCTACTATGTATCACTAGCACTATCCATCTAGTCACAACTAGATCAGACATTTGATAAAAGCATTTAGTTAGCTCCCAAATAATTTTTTTTTTTTTTTAAGGTTCCATAGGTGTTACTTCCAATTACAGGATTTTGGGATAATTTCTTACAATTAGTATTGATTGATAAAATGAACTGACTTTGTGTCTTTGTCAATAAGCTCATTTTTAAGATAAAGACAACAAAGAATTGAGCTCCTCAGTTAAGGCTGCTGACGTTATCATGTTGTGGTACAAAGAGGATATAATATGAAATCCCTTCTCTTAAAATAATACAGCCATTGGCTTGCAAGCAGTTAGCCTGAGGATACGCTTGTTTGTCCTGGAAAGTTGTGGTGAGTCCCATCTGGTACAGCAGGAGTCCCAAAGACCTGACATGTGAGTTGCTGGAGCCCTGCTGTGGGTGATTCCTGCTGCCATGTTGTAAGATCCCAAACCAGAAAGCAATGTTGGAGTTAAGCGCTTGTCCTAACAGTATCTTCTGCAGGCCGTTAATTGTAAACTTGAACCGTTAATTGTACTTTGAGGGGTCTTTTCACTTTTACTACTGTATGTATTTTTTTCCCTCAAAATTTTAAAATTAGTGCTTAACAAAACATTATTTCCTTAAATGATGTTATCCTTTAATTTTGTATATTTATCTCGTGACTGCTCATTACCGTCTTTGTTAACTCTCAGGCTTACAGGACCAGTACTCTTAAGCCATGTAAAGCTACACAGCCTGCTGAGTCAGAGTGTTGAATCTATCCCTTTGTCTCCTATTTCTGTGCCTGAATTTTGTTGCTTGGAGAATTACAGGCTCACTCCACTACAGAGCTAGAGAGCAGGTTACCATGGAGGACATGGAGATGATCAGGGAGCAAGAGCTTGAATGTTAGCATCAATGATGCGACTGTCCAGATGCAGTCCAGTTCAGACCCTTTTAATGTGTGGTTAGAATCACAGAGTCATTTAGGTTGGAAAAGGCCTTTAAGATCACAAAGTTTGACAAAGTTAGCAGCCAAGAAAGACCTGTTGGACCATAAGAGAAGCAACAGGAAAATTGTGTACAGTTTTCTTAAAAAGTAACTCCTTCACAGGACAACTAACCTTCTCCCAAAACATAGTAAGAAATGTAATAGAACTTAAAAGTACAACCCTCCTGTTTTCTAAAGGATCAGTTCAATCCAGTTATTATACGTGAACCTAATATNCTCAGGATGGCTCTCTAGGCCTTCCCTTTCCCCCCCCCACCTTGGCTAGGACCAGGAGTTCAGAGGTGTGTGCTCAGCTGTAGAGGTGTAAGGAAGTCATCAGGACTTATTTGTGTTTTTGTAAATGACCATATATATATATATACCACACTACGTCTTTTCATAGTTCTTAAAGATGTAAGCGCTAAAGGCCTTGATATAATTTTTCAGGATTTACTAAAGGCCCAGGAGGATTTACTGAGATTATAAAGTGTAAATGTAGCTCAGCTCTGAAATCTGATTGACTTGAAGGCTAAACACTCTAGGGCTTGGATGAGCTTTTGAACCAAATAACAAAGTTGCACAAGGTTCCCTCATTACTGCTTCTGTTAATTTTGTCACTCTCTTGAATCACTTTTATTTTTTCAGCACAAGATTAATTTCTGTATAGATCCTGATTGGTTTTCTCTTTTTCTGTCTCAGCTCATATTCAGGCATCCCGTGCCTTGATGATTTCTTCCATCCTTCTGGGATTCATAGCTACAGTACTCTCGCTGCTTGGTTTGAAATGCACAAAAGTTGGGTTGAGTGATGAAGATGCAAAAATGAAGTTTGCTGTCACAGGAGGATTTCTCTTTATTTTAGGAGGTATGATTGAGACTCAAATGAGAATGCTATCAGTACTTTGTATTGCTTTCACAGCTAGACTAAATGAAATGAACACTTGTTCTTGGTTTAAAGCTGCTACAACCATTAAAGGAATCATTCACCTGTGTGCTTTTAAAACTTTTTCTGGTAGGTCTCTGCTCCATGGTGGCTATTTCTTGGTATGCTGCGATGATTACCGCTCAGTTTTTTGACCCATTGTACGCTGGAACCAAGTAAGTTAATAGATCTGTCATACCAAACTCCATGATGTGTTACAGACAGCTGCTCCAGAATTTCAGAACCTGGATGGATTCCATTATGCAGTCCTACAGGGGGAAAACTTTGTCTTCAGGGAATCTTTTCACATCTAAGATGTTGCTGGGGAGGAAGAAGGGTTCTCTTCTGGAAGGTTTAGTGAATGTGTGGGGAATATCAACTCCACATCCGAGGGTTTTCTGTACTGTGTTTACATTTGCTTGTGAGACTCAGTTAAGTGCACATGTCAACGCTATGGAGAAGGTAAATGTCTTAATTCTCTTTGGCATTTAGACCAAAAGAGGTACCAAATTCTAGCTATGGCTAGAATATAGTGCCTCAGATGTACAAGCAAATGAAAAAAATGTACAGAAACCAGCTTAAACTGTGTTCTAGTGACCTGCAGATAGCGGAGATGTCATTGAAGTATGCTGCTTGTCTTAAAGAAGTAAAAAAAAATAATTCACTGTACATTTACAGCTCAACATTTGTTTGCCTTATGAATTAAAATGAGGCAAAGTTTATGGGACTGTCAGCTCATATAGTTGCACACAAACAAGTTTCGAGGTATAAAAGCCCTTATTATTGTCTGATATAAAAGCAACAGTCTTCAAAACTAAATGCCCGCTTATGGCACCTTATCTAGGTCAACAGATTTAGCAATGAGGAACAAGGGTGGAGGTGACTGGGCCTCTCCTTCAGAGAGGGGGAAAAAGGGAGAGGGGAAACATAATATATTGCCTGTGGAACATGACAGAGCTGGTTTGTGGAAAAAAAGACATTTATAATTTGCCAATATCTCTACAGAGTATGTAATTTTTAGATCAGTAAACTATAAATCTTTAGTTGCTAGGATCACATTTGAAGTGTTCTGCAAGTTTCTTCCTGAGAATCGGTTCAGGGAAGTCGGAAGTGAAGTGCTTTGTTATGTATCAAAGTACCTTAAGCATTTGCTTTGGATGTTTGTCAGTTTTTCTTGTGTTTTCAAACAAGCACTTGAAAAGAAATTGCACTTGTGATTACTTTTTGTTGTTTTATATCCCCTCGAGAGAATTATATGAAGGGTAATAAATACGTTAGAGGACTGAAACAACTGTTGATAAGGAATTTCAGTTAGTGGTATAGTTAGTGAGTTTTATAGTTACCTGGTGCAGCTTTGGGGCTTCAACATCAGTGCATGTTAATCAGTTACCAAATTGTTTGTACTCAGCAGCTAAAGAAATACATTTTTTTTTAAACATCTAAACTTCATGTTTAAGACTACTGACTCAACAGTTCGTAGGGAATTGACATTGATCATTGGTAGAGCCAGATATGCTCTTGAGGAAGGTTGTGCTCCTTGGACTCTGTGAGACGGGTTTAAATTCAACTGCAGGCTGGTATTGATCTTCACTGTTAAGAGACTGGCAAATCCAGTTTTTCAGATTGTGGGTTTCTTTTGGCCTGACTTCAGCAAAATAGTAAAGTTAATGCTATTAATTCTTAGAGGAATTTCTCATACAGCTGTGAAGGCAACCTAAGTTCTCCTGCAGATCCATCCTTTGGTATGATGTCTACAGCATTCAGTTTATAGGTGACTAGAGAGCAGGGGTGATTGAGTGCACTGGGCAACACTCTGATTGTTCCCTATTATGCCAGTAACTTGTGGTCCTGTTTTTTTTGAGATAATGATTGTCTCCTTGTTCCATGTTTGGAAGTTGCCTAAATCAGTGGATACCTTGCTGCTCCAATGTGTGATGAGAACACAGAGAGCAGTGAATCTGTGTAAACCTCTGAAATCTTCCTGTTAGCAATTAATACTGGAGTCGGAAACTTAAACAGTTTTAAATAATGATTTTTGTACTTCAGCCATATAACCACAGAGAGTGTTGAATATTCTTTAGGATACATAAGTTTGAAAACTAGCCCTGTACAAATAGCTACTTGTAGGTGATCTAGCATTGTGTCCATAGAAAACCAATCTTTGTGGTTAGCCTTTTGTCACTACACAGACAGTGAGGCCCAAATCATTCAGTTTCACAAAATTACTTCAGTGGCACAGCTAATATGAGGGCAAAATAAGTGTTATGGACTGCACAGAAGCTATATTATTATCATTTATTATCAACAACTTATTAATTATACACAAGCATTTATTGCTACTTATCTTTATCTTGCTTAGTACTTTCTGTACTGTCACTAATTTGGCAGAGCACTTAAATATACGTGTAAGAGTTTTGCTGAACAGACAAAAGGCCAGATCTGTTCTCTCTTATCTGTTGAAGTACCTTTCAGTTAGCTGATTTCTACGCAGACTAGCATTTGTTTGTTTGAATGCTTTGTGCACCTTATGGTTCAGTCTAAAATAATGGCTTTGTGATCCAGTTGTACACTGTTTCCAGAAAATCTTTCATGTTTCAGGTATGAACTAGGAGATGCTCTGTACTTGGGCTGGGCTGGATCTCTTCTTTATATACTTGGTGGGATCTTACTGACCTGTTCATGCAAAGGAAAGAAAAAACATGATTACAGGTAAACTTGTATTTGTCAGTTGAAATAGTACCTGTCAATTATATACGTATACTATTCTCTCTCTCTGATCCCCTGCTATAAAGCTGTAGCCATATCAATTACAAACAGGAAATGGTACCTATTTATTCAGTGCTATGGTATGTCACAGATGGCAGGGGAACCTCTATCAAGTAGTTGTACCTCCCAGACAGCGTACTTGTTGATACCAGTGGTCACCTGGGTACAGCTGCTGGTTCTAAGATTTACTTGATGAAAATGTGCAGTGAAAAGAGTGAACTATCTATTGCCAAGAGTTATATCACAGAATATAGTGTACTATAATCAAGTTTCTCTGCAATACTCACTGCTATGAAAATATTCAAATACCATTTAATTTGCAGAAAGTGTAATGGCATTTCCTTCCCAAAGCATATCCAATTGATCATCAGACACATATGATTTTTTTTTTTTTTTGCCTTGTTCCTTATGGAAATGTCTTGGTGCATTAAATCAGAAGAGTGAGATTTCTGGCCTCAATATTTAACCTTGCCTGGATCTTTTTTTTCAAACTTAAATTATTCACACATACAGAAGGTCTCTTTCTGAAGGAAAGGGATGAAACTGTCAGAAATAGCAGAGGTCCATGTCTGCCAAGAAGAACCCAAATGGACTGAAGGCTGTACTGGCTAAGCTTGAGAGGATGATAACACGGAAGGAGGAAGCATGCTCACTGCTGCTGTATTTATCTTAGGAAAGTTATGTCAAAACACATAACAAGTGAGAGCATTCCTCTGATTGCCTAAGCTGAAGCCATTTAAGTTTCTGGTAATATTTCATCAGCCACTTTGGACTCTAGATCTCGCTTACTGTGCTTTGACACAAAGTACCAAATATGCTGGAATATTTTGAAAATCAGGTGAAACTGATGTATGAAATAGAAGTTCAACATGAAAAATGACAGTTTAAGAGGTTGGTGGAAGATGTTTCTGTTTTCTTTTGTTATCATTCCTGTATTAAAAACTGCAGATTGCACAAAGGCATTAAGGTCTAGGTTCTCCTCTGCTTTATGGGCTTGACTAAAATACCTCGAAGAAGAGCACACGTGAGCTAGGAACCCAGAGAGTGTTTCTGGTTACAAGAGAGAGATGGCCGTGCTGCCTGTCAGAGAGCCCATCTCTTTGCCCTTAACTACAAGACTGATGAGAACCACAGGCCTCTAATTTCTGCAGCTTTGTGAAGTATGTGTTATTGATGGGTTGGATACAGACCTAAATGAGTAACTTCCTAAGTATCTGAAACTGTGGATGTGTGTGTAATTCCTATTATTTAGTATCTTTTTTTTTTTCTTCTTAATTTACAGTTGCAACAAGTACGCATATTCAGCAGGCCAGGCAGCTCATCAGCAGCACATTTACACCAAAAACTCTGACACAGTCATAAGCAACAAGGAGTATGTCTAACCTTATCTTTTACATCACTTGTAACGTTAGTAGGTTATGAACTCAATTAAGTGAACTACTTCCAGGGTTCTGGTTCCAAGTTGCAATCTTTCATGTTAATTTGGAGCAGTACAAGGAGGAGGTATGGTTTTCAAGGTAAATAGGAGTGGTTTTCTGGCAAAGTTTTTCAAATGTAAATAGGTTTCTACAAAAAATGCTGTGATGTGAAATCCTGCGTCATGGTTTTCCGCATACTGAGAAGTCTGGTAAAATATAACCACAGAGTGCGATGTATTCTGACAACCCAGAGCAACTGTTTCTGTATCAGCTGACTCAAAAATGCGGAACTGATATGCTGTAGCTGACTGCAAATTAATATGCCTCACAGTTAGAAATGTATTGTGTTTTCATTAATGTTTAGCTTCCTACTTTTGTTTAGCAGCTTTAGCTTTTGACAGGAAATAAACTTCTTTATTCCACACAGACTGACTGAAACAGATTTTTTGATGCGTGGTATCCTGAGCCATTAATAAGGATAAAGTCTATATACTGTGGGCTGAAGTCTCATGATATACTGAAATTCATATTATGTACGATAGTCAAGATTTATAAAAACTACGAAAAATTCCCTAACAACCACTCACCTCCAAATCTGCAGATGTGCAACAAATTTCTTGTTGGTTGTAATGCAAATACCAAAGATAAATGATACAGAAAGAACCAAATACAGCTGGGAGTGAAGAGAACAGCTGGTGCAAAAGTGCCTTGTGATAACTAAGATGATGGTAGGTCCAATTTTTTTATTTCTATGTTTTCAGCTTTTAAAATAATCCTATTTTAACTTTGAGCAATCTTTAGCTTTGGAAACTTCTGTTGCATCTGAATTGTTCAATCCATGTAATTCCCTAGTGGCCTTGTTCTCTATCATTGTTCCACCATGAGAATTTCTGCCTTAAACTACTCCACTGCTGGAGCATATGTTTGCCTTCTGCAAGCACTTAGATGATGATGACCTAACTTTACTTTGTATTGATGCTTTGAGCAACATGAAATGGAATTTCACAGGTTTTGTAAGTTTTAAATTACAGAGGTATTAATACAGTTTGACAAAATACCTTAGTGTTTCTCTCTGCTTTTAATGTCTTATGATAAACACAATTATAGTCTGATTTAGAAGTTTTGTGCAACTTCCTTGATATCCCAATAGGTAATTTCACAGGGCAACCTGCAAGCAGTCTTAGCAAAGCCATGTTGTTTGCATGCAGATACAGCTGACTTGTAAACTGACATGTTAAGGCATGAATTGGGGGCTGGCAGATCTTGTCAGCTTTAGTAAGTAAAGCTAAAAGGAGTCCAAATTACTTTTAGGGTGCCAGTATCATAATTTTTCCTCCACTATCAGCTATTTTTTTTTTTTTTTAAATCCTTCTTTGGTATTTTGGAGAATATTTTCAAAAGCTGAAAAGGCACTTAACGTGCCTGGTGGGAGCTGAACCATCACATGTCTATTCTGTTCTCTGGATTTTTAGGTAATTTTGTGATGGTATATTTTGGTCTAGTTGAACATGAGAAAAATGCAGGAGTCAGGCAGAGATTAAGCAGTTCCAGTGTTGGTTTCCCACCATAGATCATGTCAGCTCATGAACATGAATTATGATCCAGTAGGTGACAGAGAAATTCAGAACTTCCTCAGTCTGGCCTCAAGTCTGCTAGTGACGTGACTGGGAAGTTTAATGAAAAACCAAGACTAAAAGCCCTACATAGTAACTCATTCATTCGGTCAATACTTTGTTATCGTATTCAGTGTCATTCAGGGGAAAATAAATGCTGAAGACACCACGCCTTTCTTGGGTTTGTTTACGGTACTTCCAAACCACTTGCTGTTTCTGCTCTTTCTGCCAGCTTATCTGCCCCTTTCCCATCCATTTCAGCGGTCATGCTCTCAATTAATTTAATGAACCATCATCTCAGTCTGGGAAGTAAGGTGTTTTATGTGTAGGTGGTACATGAAGTAATTATTTTTTTTAAATCTGTAGCAAGCCACTTAACTCTCTTTAAAACATCTTCACACATTGCTGTTTTTCAGTCCTTTGCTCAGCAGATCAGACTGTTTTGATATCTGCAAGTCTTCTTCATATCGCTGCAGCTGAGACCAAAATCCTGCATTGGGTTCTGCTACTGGTCTGGCAGCCTTCACAGCCTAGGAAAAAGGAGAGACATTGTAGAAGCAAGGGCAGGTATCATGCAAACGGGATTTTTTTTTTTCTCTTACACTTTTGAGAAGATTTACTTGGGTTTTGATTTGGCTACAGAATAAAAACAGCTCACCTCTGTTCTTGCTGAGACCTGTTGGCAGGTCGTCCCTGGATTCATGAGCAAGCTGTGGAATCAATTGGCTGGAAATGTCTCTCCCCAAGTAAGTGTGGTGACACCGCTCATGGTTAAGATAGTGTGGAAATCGGTCACACATTTGCACACCTCTGTCTAGTACTGTGCAAAACAGTTCTCTAATTAGAGATTCCAGTGATGCACCTACCAAGTGGGTGAAGACTGAAAGAGCGCAGAGCACCGAGTCCTTGTATTGGACAGGCTGCCTAATAAAGTTGAGGTGCTGTTACTCGTAGCTAGCTAGGCCCTAGCTGTTTAGCAGGCCTAGCAGTTGGTGTTTCTTTGCTGTGTTGAGCTGTCACATCAGGGGTAAGAGCAAATCCTGCAAAACAACTTCTGCCCGCACTCGCATCCCCTTCACTCAGTTGCTTTATTCTCTAAGTTCACTTATCATGACTAAGCAAAGGGCAGGGAAAATGTTCACAAAACAACCAACTTTGCATATTTGCTACTAGTGCTTAAAGCCTATTTGCATTTCTAATTCTATTTGTCCCAGAAACCTCACATTGCAAGCTTCTTTTGGGGGTGAAAATACTTACAGTGGAGTTTTTTATTCAAATGCTGAGTATCTACATTTATTAGCAAATATATCTATATGATAATAAACAGGTGAGACCACCAAAATAATTCTGTGAGACATCATCATTACACATAATAAGCATTGCATTTCTTATCTAAAAGATGTCTAAATATAAATCTGTGTATAAGTACAATACCTCAAAGGCAGCCTTGAGTGGGAGCTTTCGGTGTCTCATCAGATAAGCAGTGCAGATGGCAGCTGAGCGGCTGCAGCCATTTTTGCAGTAAACTAAGCACTTCCCACCGCTCTTCACAGCCTCTTCTATAGCATCACCACACTGTTCGAAATACTGATACAGGTCTTCAGCGGGGTCATCGAACACGGGTACGCGCATGCCCCGGACCTGCTGGAGGCCAGGGAATGGCTGCTGCCTGGTGACATTAATGCAGAAGGTGACTCCCTCTCGTGTGAGCAGGTCCTCGTTGCAGGCTGCCCTGGCGTTGCTGATGAGCAGCGAGGCGGTGACCTTGCAGAGCTGGAGCATCGGCAGCCAAGGCCGCAGCGTCACCAGCAACACTGCCCTGCTGCAGAGCCCCCAGAGTGCCTCCTCTGCATGGCATTCGAGCCGCAGCACAACCCGGGTGCAGTGGGATGCCGCGGGGATCAGGGTACGGGTTGCTTCCCCAGCAATGTGTACAGGCTGTTCTATATTTATCCCCTCTGAACAGTCTTGGGTGTAAAGGCTTCAGGCAGGTCCTAGTGCCTGCTGGATCCTGAGAGCTGCATTTCAACAGTTAAAAGCATTTGTAAAATGCTTTGTAAAACAACTGGATTTTGTAAAACAACTGGATTTGTACNCTAAAAGCAATTTCAGAGCCCACAGATCATTTGTAAAACAACTGGATTTGTACAATCCCTATGTCAGTTTCTTACAAGCAGCTAAACCCCATCCTCCTCGCAGGAAGGCTGCTGCTGGGGTCAGCACTGATGTGCTTGTTGGTGCAATAATGCAATATCGATCTGCTCGCTTCCAGCTCACCTCCACATCATCTAGTTGTCCCTCACCTGCAAAAAAAAGCGTCTTTTGAGTATCCAGGAAATGATTTACTAGGCCAGCTAGATACAGTAGTGCTAATCTTTCTGGACGGCAGCAAAATTGCTGGTGTGGTAGAGTTTGCTGCCAGGGCAGAGAGTATTTTACGCACGAGTGTGTGGACACGCGTTCAAGCTGTGAAGGCTGGGCAGGGATGGGGCCAAGGCCCTGCCCGGGGAAGGCCACACCAGGCAGTGCCAGGCGGTGCTGCAGGGCGAGGCAGGGGTGCCAGCTGCTGCCTGGCAGACTGTGTGGCTGAGCTTCCTCAACACTCTTCTATGATACAAAAAGCAGCCTGTGACCGATACTTGCTGCTGACACGAACAAGAACCTGGACTATCACAGGGGCAGGGCATGAAACGCAATTCCAGCCAGTAAGGAATAAGCCGTGAGGCATGAGCACGGCTGAACTGCAGAGTAATAGTCTCATCCTCGGCTAGAAATGGTCTGGTGCCTCGGGACAGCCTTTGCCGAGGGCTGCTGGGGGTTTCTGGTCTTTGTGCCACTGCTGTTGGGGTACAGTGCAAACACCTTGTGCAAGGAGCCCCAGTTACACTGGCTGTCGCGCGTCTTCCTGCCATGCCCCGTCTTCTTGTGAGCTACCTGGAGGTAAAAGGCTGCTATCAGGCTCCCAAAAACACCTCTTCCTTGGGAAGCAGGGCGGTGTGTGGCTGTGGGAAGCAGAAGCTTGCATCACACCCACCCCATCACTATTTCTTAGCAAATATGCAGCGCTTCCAAACAGCTTTAATACACACACAGCTGTAAGTGGCCATTATTTAAGCCCACACAGAGGCAGCAAAGGAGGTGACTGATCTGCAAACAACTTTGCTGAGACGACCAAGTTTTCTACACTTGTCTGTATAAATGTGTGCACATGGTGCCTAAATAGCTGCAACTGCAGGACACAAAACTGAAGAAATACCCACTCACTCAAGGGTATCAGTCAATTAATTAAATTTAAGTGATTTTGCATCTAGGTAGATACACTTTTAGTAGTTCACAGTTGTCAAGTCCCTCTTAGACACTTCACTTCATGAACTGCTTTTGACACATTACCTTGACTCCTTTGTTCACCCACTTCTGGAATTGGACAGTGCAGAGCTGAAGCACAAACTTTGCTGCTGCATCAGTTCAGTCTCAGGCGCTTGCATGAGATTAACCATCCACACCACTGCAATGGGCCGGCCGTCTGCTTCGCTTGCTGTTAACCCTGCCAACAGCTGCACCAGAACAATGCCATGGTAAATAATTAGCACAACACTTTGCAATGACAAATACCAAGGGTACTGTTGATGCCTTGTACTATTATGTCATGACTGAGGCTTTGAGCAACCTGGGCTAGTGGAAGGTGTCCCTGCCCCTGGCAGGGGGGTTGAAAGTAGATGATCTGTAAGGTCCTTTCCAACCCAAACGATTCTATGATTCTATGACTTTTTGTGCATCTCTGTGAGAAACAGAACATTTAGCATACTTGCTTCGATGACTCAAGTCAGGCTCACCTTGTTTCCACAGTCCTACCTGCTGTTCCTCCAGATTACACAGGGTTGAACGCAGGCAAACCCGCAGCACCAACATTGGCATCACTTGTGGCTGAGACCAAACTTTCCTTCCTCAGGCCTCCTGACTTTATCTGTGTCTTGACAAAGAAAAACAAGGAAAACTCCAAACGCAGCTTAAATGGAGAAGAAATAAGACTGCCCTGTAAATACAGATTTAAGTCTCCAGCCTTTTTATTTATACAAGGATTCAAAGAACATATTTCAACTTTAGATAAACAGTGCAAGAGAGTTACAAGTACCTTGGTAACAGAAAGAAATAGATAACTGTCCAGCTATGCCAATAAGTGAAATAATTCTTACTCCTGCAGATAGAAATGCATCTGTTTAAAGCAAAGGTGGACTTTAGATATTTTTGTTATACCTTAGCCCCTACCAAGCCCACCAGAAAACAACAGGCAGTTTGTCATTTGTAAATTATAAGTAGCTGTGCTCTCAAAGCCTTTTGAGACCCTCGCCCTTGGTTAAACATACACGTTATGGCACAAAAGAGCAGGCTGAAAGACAGAGACACTTGGAAATCCACTATTTCTGGTTCTTCCCTTTCCAGGAACAGGGGGGGGTCTTCTCTAGACCACCACCCCCCCCGTGCACCCTTGTGAAGTACGAGGCCTTTTCAAACCAGAACAGCACAGATCACCATCTCGGCAACATCGAAGCAAATGTTCCTCCCCAGCCACCACCGTTCCCCAGCACTCCCCGTTCACACAACCAGCCCATGGCAGCCACCAGCCCCTGCCATGGCTGCAGCCCTTAGCCTGTGACAACCATGGGGCTGGGGTGGGGAGGTTTGTCACAATGTTTTCAAGCAGGTGCTAGCACAGGAAATGTCATTTATAAACACTGAGAGCCCCAGGCTCTGTGCCAGCCTGAGCGCCGGCTCAGGGCTTGGCTGGAGCTGGGCTCACATCAGCTTGTTGAGCCATTGTCTAGCCGCTGGGTAACTATGGTTTGCTCTAGTTGAGAGCGATACCGAGCCGATACCCCGGAGGGACTCGGCCGTTCTGGCTCCCCCGTGGAAGGTGGCATGGCCGAACGTAGCCGTGGACCACCGAATTGCAGCAGGTCTGGGAAACTGCTTTGGGGCAACGAAGACAGCAGAAAAACTGAGTAACTGGGCACCGACAAAAAGCAGCAGTGTAGGCAGACCATGTGAAAACATACAGAAAACAAACCCAGCAGCCCCACGCAGCAACAACGCCAACATCATGCACCTCCTGGCGAAGAGGGGCAGAGCCGCCAGCCCTGCCCTCGCCCACCTGTACAGACCCCAGGCTGCCGTGGCTGCTCTGGCCCCAGCCCAGCGCCAGGAGGGCTGAAGCAGGAGCCCTCGGGGCGCAGAGAGACACTAAAGTGGGAGCTCAACCCCAGCCGAAGGGGCACGGCCCCAGGAAGGGTTTCACCTGTGGAACAGTTTTACCATATCCTTGAGGCTTTGCCTTATTAATTTGGACTATCAGGTTTTATTATTGTAGCAGGACCAATAATTTGGGCTATTAAATAGTTCAAATATTAACTGGACAATCAATAAGTTCTGGGTTTCACATTTAAGGTGTGTTCCTCCTGGGGCCCATAAGAAGCTTTTGAGGGTAACAGGCTGACAGCAAACGTGAACTGCACAGAAATGGAAACGACAAGGACTTCCCTTCCAATCGCCCATCTGCAAAGCAAAACTTTGACCTCCGCACCCATGTGTTAAAACTCCAATCCAACCCGACCACTTTTCGAAGAGGGTGCAGTGCTTTAATGCCCCCTTCTCCACCCTTTTTTTTGCTTTGGATGTGAAGTTTCTGCAGGACTGGTTGTGGGGATATCTGGAACTGAATTGTATTGGCAATTCTGGTTAAAAAAAAAAAGAAAAAATATAGGAACTCTTTAGAGCAGTAAAAGTAATGTGGAACTTGCCATATTTATGTAAGTAAATAAATCCGTATAAATCCATGACTTGTATTTATCCACTCCTGGGTTCTGATGGGTCTAGTCTGTCCTTTAGCCAGCGACCAGAATCCTGGCTTTCATTCTGAAACCCTACCAGATCAGGTCCGTTTTAACCTTACAAGAAGGCAAGTACAGGACAGCAAGGATACCGAGTCAGTAACACTAGTCACTGTGACCTGGAGATGCCAGTCAGAGCTGGCCTAAAATCTCTGCCTAGTCTGAGGCACCGTCAGCGTCAGGCCCTGGCCCCAGGAGGGACCCCTGCCCCAGGGAGGGCAGGCGACAAGCTCCCTCCACACCCACCTGCCCCAACTTTTGGCGTTGCCTTGCACATGTTCCTTTTCTTCCCTTAAATTGCACATTCTAGAAACTGCTAATGTTAAAAATGTGGGATTTTTTTCCCTTTTTTAAAAAACAGCCAAACCCCAACCCCATGTTGTTTGCTCAGCCCAAAGACTGTCTCCTCTGGCAGGACAGAGGAGAAATGCTCAAACACTTGCTGTGCAGACCAGCAAAGCAGGAGAGAGAAACACCTCTGCCCTCCCTCTCGCCCGCAGTACAAACACATTTGAAACTCAAACCCAACCCCGTAGGAATGAAGCCCAGTCCCTGGGCGTGCTCCTGGCCCAGCCGGTCACAGGGACTGTTGTACCTATAATATCTGCTAAACCTACTTCTCCAGCCGCCGCTTGGTGCACCCGGCCACCTGGAAGCCCCGACGTACACAGCCCTACAAGCACGGACTCTCCTACAGCTATGTGAGGATACTTTTATCTTTCACCCACCACCCCCAGTCTCAAAACCCAGCATGGACTCCACCCCACCAAGCATTTTGGGCTTGGGGCAGCCGCCCCTGTGACCCAGAGGCTGGTGTGGGGTGGGATGGGGCAGCAGAGGGGGAGCCCAGCCCTTCCCTGAACCGAAACAGAGCTGCTGGCGGGTGTCCGACCCGCTGCCTCACCCCATCCCTGCAGCAGGTAGGGAAGGTGCGTGGGAGGATGGGGCAGGGACAGGGCAAGGGGGAATTAACTTAAAAACCTACGAGGCAACAGGAACAAACACCAAAAGAAAAAAAATATTCCAAACAAAACGTGTCCCATCTTCAGACCCCCTCGGTAGGTGCTACCTGGAGTCAGTCTCCTGGGCAGGGACCCTGAGCAGAACTCATCCCTGCCAGCCCCCCTCTGCCCTAAGGCAGCCGCCTGGGGGGTCACTCCTGTGCATGCCTGGCCTGAGCTCTCACAACCAGTCACAGTGCTCCAGTTAGTAAAAAGTCCCTGGTCTTTCTCATCGCAAAAAAAAAAAAAAAAAAAAANAAAGGATTCCCATCCACGGCTGGGGCTAGAGGAGGAGGAGGAGGCAGCACAACTGTCTGTCAAGCGGAGAATCCCACTGCACATATTTTCATCTCTTTGTTACCTACAACGGTACTGCACTGCAGGTAGAAATTGGACCATTATTACTTGGGTAAAAAATGGCTTTCCAACTAGCATGCAAAGAAAAAATACCCCAAACCCCAACCCTTAACACTCATTCCCACTCACTTAGATGTGGGAGACCTACATTTCAAATTGTCGTCAGCTACGAGCTCTAGTCAAGAAACCCACTGGTGACCTTTCCAACAAAAAAGAAAGTTTTGCATTTTTGGGTCCAACAGCCACTGCCAAACTATTTCAGTTCAACCCACCAAACCTGCTCTCGCTCCTACGTACGCCGCTGGAAGTGAAGGGCCACCTCTGCCTGCCTAGGAGTACAGAGGAAAAACCCAAAAGAGCCCCTGAATGCAGCACTAGAGCAGCGCTGGCGATCTCAGTCTCTCTGCGTTACGAAGTGGCGTTGCTCTTGGCCCCGTCGTGCTTTTGGCAGCGGTATGGCAAGCAGCGCTCTGGCCAGCGGCTGGGTAACATCATCGGGGCAATTGCATATTCCATGGGAGGCAGCAGAAGAGCTGCCCGCGGAGGGGCCGGCTGGGTTCGCCCCAGGGGCCTCTCTGCAAAGGCTTGTTTCAGCCTCAAGAGCCAGTTTGTGGCAATAACAAAAGTAAAACAATGAGGTACAGAAAGAATGGCCCAACATTGGGGAAGAGACCAAGAAAGAAGAAAACAGCTCGAGCACTGCCAGAAATAGCAAACTGAAACCTTTTTCTCCTCCCTCTTTTTTTTTTTCTTTTTTTTTGCCAAGGTGAATTAAATATGTCCTTTTGTTGGTTGGTTGGTTTTGGCAAAGTGAAGCCCTCAGCCACAGTCTCTTTCCCGGCTGTGCTCGTGAGTTACCGCCACAAGTGCTGCGTGGCAATGAAAGCCACCAAAAGGAGGAGGAGGAAGGCAGAAGGCAAAGATCTGCTGCTGGCCCCATTGACGCCGTGTCCAGACTGCTTAGGAATAGCGTGTGTTTCTGGCTGCCTGGTGCTGGGGCTCTTAGAAAGTCTTTTGCCGCAGACGTCGTCAGGACAGCTGTCACCGCTCCCGGAGCCACTCATGTCGTCACCTGCACAGAGACAAGCATGGGGTGAGCCCTGACTGCCTTCCTTACTGCGGGCGACGTCCCTGCCTTCCCCTTCCAGCACCCCCTGGGAGCTCCGGCCACCAGCCCTGCCACCTCCTCCCCTCTGCACCCCCCACTATGGGATGCAGGCCCACGCCCAAGCTCCAGCCGACTTTAACCACCCACTGCTGCAGCAGCCAGAGACCTCCAGAGCAGACAGAAGCAGTGGTCCCGCCAGCAGGGCTGGGCTGGGACTGGGGAGAGCACCTGAGGTTCCATCAAGGCACCGAGAGCTGCACAGCCTCCAGCTGTGCTGCAGGAGTCAGCTGCTCTCAGACAGACCCTCTGCAGCCCTGAGCCAACAGCCAGGTCACCACAACCCCTCTGTGCCACCAGGGCCCAGCCGCAGGGTCTGCGTGGAGGCCCATCCAGGGCTGACTGCTCATCCTCCCGCGCCTGCCGTGGACCTCTCCCGTTCTGCCCAACTCACTAGCATCCTGGAAATCCACATCATTCCCAATGTTAGCGTTGCCCAGCCGGTTCGTCATGATCTTTAGCTGCATGATTTGCTGGCGAATGGTCATATCTGGCTTGGTGATGTCCACCTCCACCTCTGGGTTGTTAATCTGATTCGCTAGGCCGTCCCCCATCACTTCGGGCAGGTAACTGTGAAGGAAGGCGACAGGTTTAGATGTCTCCCCCCAGTTAAGCTCACCTCTCTCTGTTACAGGCACCAGTGACAATCCAGCCTCTTTGAATCCCACAGAAGCCACAGTCAGTGGCATTGGCTTGGTGAACAGCCTCCACGTGCTGGTGTTTGCTGCGAGGCAGCCAGCTCTAGGGATGGCTGCGCCGCGGTGTCATGGCCAGTCCCCATCAGAGCTGGGGGCTCGCNTCCTGCAGACCTGCGGCACTGCTGGCTGGCAATGATGTGAAATATGGAAGAACCGAAGGCACAGGCTCTGGGCTGGCAGAGACCAGCCTGGCAGGTCCATGGAGAGGAGCGGGGAAAGGTGCATGTCCAGCAGCTGCCCACCTCCCCTCACAGGCATCCTTTAACCGTCAGCCATGGGTGGGAGGTGTTTCTGCAGCTGTTTGATGTCACCCAGGTGCCTCCTCTCATGAGGGAACAGCACTTCAGAGATGGATAGAAAGACATGTATGTAATTCTCAGCAACAGTTCTGGAGTTTGTGTGGTAAGTCCAGCTCTTCTGCCTTCTAAATGCACATGGAATTGCAAAACCGCTTCATTAGTACAAAACTACGCCGTTATTTCATGGCAAACGCATTTCAGTGTTTAACAGACAGCAACATGATAACAGGCTTGACATTCCCAGGTACCAGTTTTTAGGGAACACAGCATTCTTGCAGACAGGGACAGGCCTTTTGCTCAGTCTGGACAAGTGTGGCTGGCTGAGATGATGTAGAAGTGCCTGTTATCAAGCCCTCCCTCTCTCACCCCAGAACGGTTCTATCCTGGCACCGTAACCCTCTCCATACCTGCCCTTGGTCATCCCGTTCCAACACTTGTCGTCCGCTGCTGAGCTGGCCATTACTTTTTTGCTGCACAGGCTGCCAGGCAGGGTGATCCAGTAAGTCTTGAGTGCTGTCAGATTTCCTTTGGCATCTAAAACCTGCAAATAAAGAGGATGCTCAGGGCCAGAAGAGCTTTGGGGCACCCCAGGGCTGTGGAAAGGACAAGGATTCTGGTTTTTTTGGTTTTTTTTTTGACCATCACAAAGTCAGGAGTACATCACCAACCTTCCCCTAAAGACTAACTGTCAACCCAAGCGCCCAAGGCTGAAGGTTACACACTAAGCACTGCTCTGGTACCATAAGATTAACCAGGAGAAGATCATCATCTGGGCCACGAGGGCAAAGCTGAGAAGCAGCCCTGGTGGGAGCCGGCAGTGCTCTGCCAGGATGGACAGGCAGATGTCTGAGTGGGGAGTCTCTGGAATGTGGGACCACGGCAGATCCCACAGCTCATTGTCCACAGAATCCAGAATCTCCATGGAGGAGGACCTCTGGCCCCTGTGTCCAGGCTGGACTGCCCGAGGCTGAATGACACCAATGGCAAGGAGCCTTTTCAGATAGGGGTGGTGCCAAACCCCAGAGAAACTAGTTATCAGCAACCTAGGCCCCAACCCTGTGCTGAGGCAAGATCAGATCTGCCAGCACCTGCCTATCTGATCTTCTTCAGACTCGCCAGCAAAGGCGATCCAGCAGCCTGTGGGGTGGTCGGCCTGACCCGCAGGACCAGCGCTGCGCCGGCCGCGCTCCCAGCGCACCAGCACGCCTGCCTGGCACACCAGTGGGAGGGAGCTTCGGAGGCAAACTCACCAGCATCTCCAGTGCTTGCGCAGAGGACCTTGCTTCCAACGCGACCTTCCCCCGCCTTTTCTTATCCTCACTGCTGGAGCCTCTTGTGCTGATTTTGGGATTTCCACAGCCTTGGAAAACCTGAAAAACAAATCAAACTCTGTATTCCATGTTTTGATGCTATTTATTTAATTAATTAGCACTCTACAGTCATGCTGGTTTGCTTTTTTTTTTTCCTTCTTAAGTATGTTCACCTTCCTACCTCCAAGATCTCTCAGATTCTGGCTCAGTTTCTGCTCAGGTTACTCTTGTGGCAGGATGTGTTTTCAGCACAGTGTAACTGGTTTTGGTTACCGCTATCAAGCAAAATGTTCAGCACTAATACAGAGTTAACACATGTTTTTGGATGAGTCACCAATGTTGATATTAAATTATTTCTAGTAATTTTATCTGTTTCTATCATGATTGAAAAGTAAAGCTCTGGGAAGAACAAGATGGGAGTTGCTCACACTCATTACTCCAGTGGTGCAGGCTTCAAGGCTGCAGAGCATGTGAGCTCCATTGATCTGGACAACAGACCGAGGTGGGACCACCCCAATGACTCTGCCATCGGCGCCCACACTTAGCAAATGAATGCTGCCTCCGACCAGAGGAGTGCAAAGACAGTAGATGTGTCAAAATCTGTCAGGCTGGATGTTTCAGGGGCAAATGAGGAAGCCAAACTGATTTACCTCCTACCTTTGGGTACCTCCCACCATCCTAACTACCTGCTCCCGCCTGCTTAGTAGCCAAAGGAGAGCAGGAGCACTTTGAAGGTACGAGTCCTCAAACTCTGCCTCTAGGAGGAGATGAAGGGTGCTCTGGAAGTGCCTGATTCTCTGAGTCTCTGCATGACCAGTCCAGGTAATGACACCTTCGCTGCAGACAGCCAGTGCTCAGGCAACTGAGCCTCGTCGTGGCTGGTGGAAGGGGTGCTCAGACAGCCAGACTGAACAAAGCGCCAAAGGTCAGGAGGGCCTTTGCACTGCCAGTTTGATTCAGGAAACAGCAGCCTTTACAAAGAAAGCCATCTGATCTGAACAGACGGCTACAACCTTGTTGTGGTTTCCAGGGTGCTGTCAGAAGCTATTAATCAATGTGACTTTGCACGGTGTCCCCTGAAAGCAGAGAAATCGAGACCTCAGACAGGAGCACGGCTTTTGCCTGTGGATTCTGACTGCCATCAGCAAAGTCCTAATCTAGACAAGAGTCCCTTCAGTGTCAGTGGGTCTCATCAGTGTCTGAGGGACACCCAGCCTAGGAAGCCCCCCGCCCTGGGGTGCACTGTCCTGCTGACCAGAGGGATCCAATGACTACGGCAGTTCAGCACCAAGCCAACTTGTTCATCTGTTTCCTTTGCTCCGTGCAAAAAGCCTCATCTTGAAAACTGTACGTAGAGCATTTTCAGCTTGGTTCTACTAACATAAAACCAGTTTGGCTTCACTGCTCTATCTTCCTCATTGGCCTATGACTGTGGTTAGCCAGAGACAACTCCTTCAGGAGGTAAAGACCCTGGGAGGTCTCCCAGGACAGTGGCTCTTGTAGCAGCTCCAGCACAGCACAGCATCAAGGTGATCCTCTTGCCAGCCCAAGGGCTTTAGGTGAGCAACACCCATTACTGAAGGAGAGAACACGTTCTGCAGGCTGAGGTGACCACCAGTCACCGGCATCATGAGAGTGAACAGACATTTGCAGCCTTTCATGGCTCCTGCAGCCTGAAACCCATCAAAGAGCCGCAGGGCCTGGGCCAGTCCTGAGCTCGTCTGACAGCGATGTCCTTTACCTGACCACTTTGCCGTGCTCCAAACCAGAGCTTAGAGCTGCAGCAATTTGGAGCTCCTGAGCCCTGCTGCCAGTGCCACCAGCAAAGACTGCCACATTCACCTGGTCACCAGATCCTACTGAGAAGCTTATCAAACATGTTCAGTTGCTCCAGTCAGACACCAATTAAGACTATTTACTCTTTTTAATTTTACCAGATTTACTGTATGTTCCTTGGAAACACCTTTCTTTGCAGATGATACCATGTTTTCTCACACCATGGCCTTGCTTTTATGTGGACCACCTCGGTCCCACCTAACGAGGGAAGAAAGAATATGGCCTTTCATGTCAGAAGAGAAACCTAAATACATACTTGGATGCATGCTGCTGTCAGTGCTTTGACGTGTGCCAGTGAATTCCTGCTTGGCTAAGCAATACTTCTGGCCCTTCCCTTCTCCAAAACCCAGTTAGGACCTGTCCCACTCTTTTCATCTGCATCTCTGCCCTCACTGTGGGATAGCTGCAGGATTTGGGGAATGTCTGGGCAAAAAGCAGAAGCCCTGGAGGGCTGTTTTTGTTCCCAAAGCTTCTCTTACCTGCAGCTACAGAGGGGATTGTGGTTAAGTGGATAAATACACTAAAAATAGATGACCAATAGGAGAGAACTTCACGATATACTTCTTGGCAGACAGGTGAGCAGGAGGAGAGCCTGTTTCATACTCTCCAGATGGATGCCAGATTGCCACTCTGTCCCATAGACACAACCTGATAGCCTCATGTTTCCACTGCAGAACATCACCCGCAGGCAGGTTAGAGCAGCTGCCTTCTGTCACTAGGATCTATGGACTTTCTGTAAAAGCCTCAGCTCAGCGAAAATATTTCAAGACTCGTCAGACACAGAGCCACCGGACAGCAAATGGCAGCATGCCTCCCACAGCCACGGCATGTGCAGTGCCACCTTGGGTGTCTGTACATAAAGGAGGCTGGCTGGACGTCGCAGAGAGGAATATTTGGAAACACTTGAGAAGACTTTTGCCCATGTAAGACGGGTGGTTTCCTATCACAGAAAAGCGGGCATTTGATCTCTTTCATCCTTCATGTCCTTTAGTTCAGCTGAACAGTGCACACAAAGCCCATCTGGCCCTGGCAGTTACACACTGCATGTCCTCAGCCAAGCCCAGGCACACGCTCTTACCTTGGCTGTGATGGAATCTTTGTTTTCTTGCAAGTTAGAAATAGCTTCCGCAATCCTCATGTGAATGGTCCCTATTACAGTGTCTACGTTGTATGGTCCATCAATCCGATCAGCCACCACGATCAGGGAATCTAGTAAAACAAGACAGAGACATCTCTTGTCAGACTCTGCACAAACCAAGTTAAAGATCATGCCCATGCTGGGTGGGATAAGCTGTCCACCCCTTGTCAGACTGCTGGGAGACATCTCTCCATTTTCACTACTGCTCAAGTGCATGATTATTTTCCTCTGGCAAGGGACAGCTGTCCCTTTGCAGCACATAGGTAAAGCCATCCCCAGTGGCAGAGGAACAGAGATCACCTCCTCCAAGTGCTAAATGCAACCTGTATTCACACAAAGTGACCAAGATCTCCTGGGATGCTTCAAAAAGTAAAAATGGAAAATTGGTGCAGAAATATTAAGTAATGCATAGCAATACTGTCCCTAACCCTCCTAAAGCCCTGCATGTCTTCAGCAGAGCACAGCAGGCAGTGGAAGAATTGGGGTCAACAAAGTGCCAAAGGTACCGGACATGGGCAATAGATTCTGTGGCAGTGGAGGAGTGAGAAAAGGAAGTAATTCTGCTCACCATCACCTTTGGAAGGACAACACGTGACCAGCCAGGGAACTATCAGGCTACAGAGGCAGAGAAGCAGACCAAACTGCCCACAACTAACTGGTAAATAGGCCAGGGAGTGACTGAAGGGTGCCTCCTGCTCTCTGCTCCTCTGATCTTGGACAGTTCTGATGTCCAAGTGCTCCTCCCTGGCCTGGAAGCTCCCTGCTCTAGGACTGTGCTTGGCTTACAAAAAAATTTCCAACCTCTGCCTACCTCCAGAGATGATTCTCAACACCCAGCTGGGTTTGAAGCAAGGACAGCCTCTATGCTTGCAGGGCTTGGGGCACTGGGGAATGCCACCGCAGGGGAAAGCTGACAGCCCTGGTGCCCAGCGAGATTTAAATAGGATCTCAGTGCAGGGACAAAACTGGGTTTGGACATCTGAAATGGGATCTTAACTAGGTCTGACTTTGCCAGTCAAAAATTCAAATTCTGAAAGTCACTGCTATGCTGCTGCTGCCTCAGTTTCCTACCACCTGTGCTTAAGTAGCCCAGAGGCCAGGCCATGCATGAGCTTCATCAGCATTTAGGGACTTGGTGTTCAGTTATGTGTGACCTCAGATGGCTGCAGTGGGGTCCATGTCCCCCAGGGAAAACCAGAAACCTCCTGGCAGGAGGAAGGATCTGTCAGACGGCAGGGGTGGCCCGCACCAATCTGAAACAGAAAGTGCTTTGTGTTCCAGTGGCCTCACCACATGGAAGAAAACAAGCGCGATGGCTTTGTGTCGGTTCTTCTCTACACAAAGAGGGTCACATCCCCGTGTCTAGGTTGGAGATCTCTACCATTCGTAAATGAGTTATTCATTGGGAGTGATTAATTCTTCTGTCCTAAATCCTGATACCTCACCCATCAGCCTGGCAGGAGACTGTCACAGCAGATGGTGTGATGTTGCAGAAAAGCTTATTCAGCGTGAGGTTGTACCACCGATGTTATTCATGAGCAACAAAACCACCAGGTGAGTTACACCGGAGGTTCAACAGAGCATCTGTAAAACATGTCCTTCAACCTTCACTGTCCCACAGTGTGTATGTGTCCCCTGTGATTCCGCTTTAAAGGACTGACGCTTATCATTGAGCCACACAGCACATTTCCTGCAAGCGGGAATCCAGCCAGCTGGGGCAGAACCATGGACCACTGCCATTCCAAACCTGCTAGCAAAGCCTTCAGTCCCTGGCCTGGGCAAGCCAGCAGGATGCAGCAGAAATGACTTCCATAAGGCCTGAGGTTTGTGCAGAAACACTAGGTCCACGGGGCACATTGTGTCTTAATAACAAAGGTCTGATCCTGAGCCCGCTGTTGTCAATTTAACAGCACGCTCAGCCCTCGCAAGTCCGTTATCTCTGCTCTTTCATGATTGATGCTCAGACCCTGGCAGCTCTCAGAGAATGACCAAGCTGGGCAAAGACTAGATGAGGGACAGCACAAACCCACAGAGCATACCACACTGTGCCCACAGGGCTGACAGTCCCAAAGCAGATCCAGCCTGTGGGGAGCAAGGGCAACAGCCAAACCACTGGGAGGGCTCTAACCTCAGCCAGTCTGCAGCACGGATCACAAAATACTCTTTGCTCGGGTCTATCATATAGCATTTAACAATATACAAAGTCACAGCTGGGAAACATTATGGATCTATTTTCAGCACTTAAAAAAGAGAAAAAAGGTTTTGCTGGTTAGCCTGAGCAAGAACAGAAACAAGGGCCACAGTTTCCAAGTTAATGTGCTCTTTTCCTGCAACACAGTCCTATGGCAGTGCTGATTTCTAATGCTAAACATGCCATACAAGGGGGTAATGTTTTTTTGTATTCTGGGAAATAACATCTCCTGCAACATTAAAGAGCTTGCAGTTCAACTCTGCTGCCACGCAGGGGCTGTGGTGTCATCTCAAGACTGTATTTTGCAGACAATTTTAGCTTGCAGAGGCAGTAAGGTTGAGACACGGCTGCAGACATTGGCTGCACCCCCAAATTAGTGATAAATTATGTTTGAATCACTTACTATAAAAATCTCCCTTAATTTGACCTGCCCTAATTTGTCAAATTGGAAGAGTAATTCTGTGTTTAAACAAAATCCTCTCCTGCTAAACAGAAGGGCCTGGAGAAGGGTGAAGAATGGACAATGCCAGTGAACTGCCACCTTTGACTCTATGTCTAGCTGCAGTCCTTGATTAAATTGTGACCTCTGAGACCGAAATGTGCAACTGCAGTTTGAGAAAAGCTCCCATCTCCTCCTGGCCATCACTCCTTGACAGTGTCTCTTGAGGAAGAGGAAGCCAGAATAAGTCAAAATGCACTCAGATTTTTCTCCTTGTCAATCACGGAGAGCTGTATGTTGACCTTTCAGGAGATGGGCAGTCATCCTGCCAGGAGAGCAGTGACAGGTGACAGTTGACTTGCTCTGGTCAGAAAGGCCAAAGCGCCATCAAAGTCCTGCTGTAAACCCTTGGGGAAGGGAATGCTCCTCCGCCTCTTTCGCAGCAGCCTCCTAGGTCACTCTCATGGGGAGTGCTTCCAATTAGCTGCGGTAAGCTGCCACTTGGTTCGTTAGCCCCCGGAGCGCGGCGGGCAGCCAGCCAACACACCTCACTGAGCAAGTGTGCCGGCTTCCGCATGCAGCGGTTCGATATTTATTTTGCAATGTCCCTTGAGAGGCAGATGGCACTCCTTGAGCTTCAGTGGGGTTGTAACTGTTAACCCCACCACATATCAACCTTGAGCCCGCCTGCCAGGCTGCAGCTGGCTAGCGAGCTGGCTGTCCTGCTGGCCATGCAGTGGCTGCCAAGGCAAAGGAAAAGGCCAAGCATAAAGCTCATTTCCTCTGACGCCTGCCTTCGGTGAGCCCAGACAAACATCAAGGCTCCCCCAGGTCTCAGATCACTCCAGGTCTAAAAGTACAACCTGGGAGAGAACGAGGAGCTTGCTGGGTGATGCTCTGGGGGCACAGCAGGAGTGAGATCTTTACCACTGCAACCAACCTCGCCAATGGCTGGGGAGAGGATGTGTGCTGTGACACAAACACACCATTTCTAAACACAGACCATCACCAGCCTTAAACCATGTCCATCAGCTCCACAAGCCACTCTCAGCGGTCGTTCACATTTAAACCAGCAGCCACAAGCTCTGGAAAAACAGCTGAGTGACACCTGAGGTCTGCTTAAAAGAGATGCCTGGGTCTGATCAGGCAATGCAGGATTTCCTGTCGAAACACCTGGTTGAAGTTCTCCAGCCTGCGCTGCACAGGAGATCAGACCATACCATCACAGCAATGTTTCTGGTGTTAAACTCAAAGAATGGACACCTTTATACACATACAAGCCACTTTAAAATATCTATCATCTTATCTGAGTGACAAAACAAGAACGAAATGAGCTCTTTTCTTACTTAAAATACACTTCCCATTCCTGGCAATGCCTGCAACTTTCCCCTCCCCATGTATTTCTTTAAGACATTCTTCCAGTTTAGAAGGATGTGATTCTGATCCCTTTGCTCTCCACCATGGAAACAGTTTATGGCTTCATGTCTCTAGACTACCTCCCGAGGAAGGCAGCACGGGCTTCTCCTGTGCTGTCACAAGAGCTGTGGGCTGGATGAGGAGGCTGCTCTGACAGTGTACAGGTGGCAGGATCTGTCCCTAAGCTTCAACACTTGGGACGGAAGGAAAAATCACTTGAATGCAAAGTGTGGACAATCCCAAATGACCACAGGCAAGATGAAAACTCTTTAAGCCCTTGTTAGCCAGCCCAGAAGTGTCCTCTCTAACAGTATTAAAGCCCAGAAATACATCCTGCAATAGCTTCTAGGCATCAGATCACAGACAGAGAAACTGTATTGTAAAAGAGCCTCCGACAGTCCTTTCTTCACTTGCCAAGCACTGGCTCAGAGGGTTCAAAAGGTGCCGTGAGAGGCAGCTGTGCTGCAGCAGAGGCAGGCCATCTTACCCATCAGGTACTTCCACTCGGTGCTCAGGTCCGCTTGGTTGGCCAGGCAGCCCTTCACGACGTTCAGGCAGTAGTTGTTGCACGGCTTCACGCTGGCCATGCCCCGGCAGTGTGGGCAGTACATCAGCTTCATGATGGCGCGAGTGCACTCCTGGCTGAGAGATACCTGTGGGAGAGAGATGGGAGTCAGGCACACAGGCTGGTCAGGGGGCACGTGAGAAAACTCCCCCCTTCCCTGGGGTGAAGGAGCTTGGTGCGATCTGAAAGACAGCACTGCTCCCTGGGGATGACCCTGGGAAAGCCAATTCCCCTCGCACTGCCTCTCCTTCCCCCCACCCTTCCTTAGGTGTCACCCCTGTCGCAGGGACAGGACCTCTGAGGCAGCTGCTGGTCCCTTGGGCTGTGTTTGAACCCAGGGTTCTGGGAAAAACCTGTATGTGAGACCTTCCAGCCAGGTCTGCTGGCCACAAGGACAGCCGGGGCTGTCCACCAGCTGTAACCGTGACCCCGACACATGGTGCACGTGTGCCCCTGGAGCCTCTGCAATCAGTGCCACCGCTGTGCCCCTTCTGCAGGAAGGGTTTGTTGTCCCTGCCCGGCAGACACAGATGTCCCACCACAAACTGCATCTCCGGCTTCCTGGGGGGATGCACAGCAGGGACCTGGGCATGGAAAGTTCTCAGCTGGCATCTTTGGAAAGGAGAATGATGTTGGGGGAAGACGTGAACAATTCAAAAAGTACAGGCAACTGAGAGCACTCTACATGGGGAAGTGATTGCTCTCTGGAAGCACGTCAGGAGCCGCAGGCAGCCGGTGAAGGGGGCCAACGTGCACCTTTGCCAGCGGCTCACAGGCACTGCACGTGCAGCTGGTGCTGTGCAGAGGTGACTCAGAGGAGGTGGCTTTGCCACCTTTAATTAAAGACCCTGGTCCCATAAGCACAAAGCCAGTGCAGATGCTGAGCCCAGAGAGCAGGGTTGCAGCCTCTGCAGCACATCAAAGCCCCCCCAGACCGTCAGCCATGGGCCAGTGTCCCCCTCCGACTGCTGTGGGCAAGGGGCTGTCAGTGCAAGCTGAGGGATGAATAACAACCTGACAGAGCTCAGCGCTCCCCTGTCTTATTGATAAAGTGTCTTTTCCTTTGTGGTCTTTTTCCATCTTTGCTCAGATCAATTTGCAATTCCCTTGTCATTCTTTTAAAACCATTTAAAAAAATAAACGTTAAGTGTCTGCATGCAAATCTCCCTTGGTACCACTACTCGGCACTCACAAGGAGCCCAAAGCAGGAAAAGCGATGGAAGGGGCAAATCTCGACATGAAAAAATCCCTGCTGCAATGCTGAGATCTGACCCAACCTTGTTATTACTTGTGAACAATACTTTGAACATGGTCTTTTAAGTTTCTCCTGGGGCACTCCAGAAAGATTCAGTTCTGAGGTACCCTTAGGAGAGCGTGAACAAGCTGAGCCCGTTATCAGCGGTTGAGAGAAAACCCCTAAGCTTCCCTCCCCGTGAAAGTGCCTGCGCAGTAGCACCTCACTTCCAGTCAGCCTTGAAAATAGATGCTGGATGGTGCTGGGTCTTCATCAGGCAGCGATGCATTAAAATAACCTTGTGAGAACCTTCTCCAGGACCAAGATAAAAATTTACAGGTCTCAGAGAGCGAACCCAAATGAAGAGTGCTTCCCTGCCTCGGCAGCCAGAACAAGCCCTGAGATGCCTGTGGATAAACACCAAGCTCCACCGCAGCCAGAGGGGCTGAGCTTGCAGGGAACAATACACACAGCAAGGCTTTGCTCTGCTTCCTCAGCAAGCTTTCTGCCTCCTTTCTGGGAGAATTCCAGCAGACAGAACCCGGTTCCTGGCTGCCGTACGGCTCTGCTGCCAGGAGATGGAGGCTTTGTCCCGCTGCATGGCACAGTGCAGCACTGCTCCATCCCTGGGAGAAGCCAGCAGAGGCTCCACCGACTCCTGCATCAGTGATCTGAGAGGGGAAGCAACAAAGCAGAGGGACAGATAAACAAAAGAATAGTTTGCTTTTCACCTTAGGGTTTAAACAACCAGGACTGAACAGTAACTGAAAAGACACCAGATAAGAGCACGCCGAACACTAACACAGGCAGTAGCTGAAGACCTCCTGAAACCAGAGCACTTCCACAGGAACCAGGAGATGCAGCTAGGAAAGGAGCTGTGACCTCTCCTTCCCCGGACATGGCACTCATGAACATGAATTCTATGGTGAAGCTCACACCAGAGCATGCAACCCGTGTAAGCAAACAGGTCCTGAACACAACTTTGTCTCCATGTTTTACCAGCATGCCCCATCATGACTCGGCCAAGCTTATCCAGCTGTGGATGTGGAGCACTGCAGCCTCACACAGCACGAACCGGGCTGCAAACACCCCGAGTGCTGCCGCACAAACGAGTCATGTAGCTGGGTACTGAAACTTGGGACTTCCCACAGCAGTGAGGAGAACCAGGAGCAGCTGGATGGTTTGCCTGCACCCACACACACCCGTGGCTGTGCTGCACAGCCTTCTGGAGTGCAGGGAGCTGAACTGCTTTGGCTGGAAAGCGGGAGAGCAGGAAACATCCCCGGAGCGGTGCGGGCCAGCCATCCAGCAGTAGAGAGGACAGCCACTAGCGGCTAGAGAACAAAGCTATTTGGTACCCTGCCAGAGCCCGCAGGGGACAGGGAGAGGGACAAGTGACAGATCTTGGCTCAGAAAAGCATCTCCAATGTGCTTAGCTTTGAAGAACGGTATAAACCCCGCAAATGTACTGAAGCTACCCAGGTGACCACAGCAAGCCCGTATTTAAATGAAGCTTCTGACAGGCCCAGTGGGCATTTCACAAGGATTTCTGCTCACTGGATTTATCCTGGCCTCTGCATTTATTTTTGCACATCTTTTTCTGAGAAAACAGAAAAGACCTTCACACCCTGAGCACAGCACTCCCCCACCCACCAGAGAGCAATTGCACATGGCCACCCGTGCCTGCACCCTGCAGAGTCGCAGCAGAGGAGCAGCGGTGGAGCCCTCCTCCTCCGTGCCCACCTACCCCATCCGGCCCCCGGCATGACTGGTGAGCACGGGCAGCTGCCAAGGCTCCCCGTGATGCAGACAGCTGCCTGCCGTCCTGCAGCCCACCTCCCTCCGACCTCTCCACGGCTCCAGCCAGCCAGAACTGCCTGTCTCCAGCTACACCGCCTGCATCCCACTGCCAGTGTCCGCAGAGCAGCCGCTGCTGCCTGTGCAGCTCTTGCGGGCTGTTGCCACCTGCCTTGGGACAGCGGGTGCAGGCAGAGCATGGGGTGACAACGGCCCTTGAGCTTCAGGCTCAGCTCCCGAGGGGCTAGGGGGAACGACCTGCTTTTGCACCTCAGCAAGAATCATTCCTGGATGTCAGAGAAGAGCTGTGTGTACTGCCAGCCTGTCACTCTCACCAGGTGGCTTTGTCTCCTGGAGGACAGTGCCATGCCAGGTTGCCCCAGGCGCGGGTACCCTGTGGCACCCTCAGGCACCCCTGTCCCAGAGCCTCTCCTCTGAAGACAAGCAGGTGACACATCCACTGCTCCGCTGAATCTGACAGGTGCCAAGTGTTCAACTTACTCTGTTGGCAGAAGGGACAAGTGTTGAGGTTTGCAGGTGGCAGAGGCCAGGCTCCACTCCCTCTCCCCAGAGAACGACTCAGGCCTCTCCCTGGCAGCAGCACTCCTTCACAGGCAGGCTGCAGAGGAGAACCCAGACCAGAGGGATGAGAGGGTAGGAAGAGGAATTTTGGAGAGTATTTTCTGCATGTTTGGCTTGGCCAGAGCTCAGTTGTTCCACCCAGCCCATGGATTTCTGCTCCACACAGGGCAGAGGAGAGCAAGGGCTTGGGGCTCCGAGAGCCCCTCCCGGCCCTGACCCTACGCCGTCCCTTTGGGGAACTGTCAGCGTGCTAAGGGACAGGGCGCTTCAAACATCTCTGTCCTTGTGGATTAGTTTGCCGAAGTAAACTTACAGGGCTTTTTCAGGTATCCTGTATCCACACAGGGGAATCTCAGCCCCTCCTAACTGGGGCTGGGATTCCCCCGTAGGGATCCAGCAACGCAGCCAGGAGAGGGCTGCAGCTCTCCTGCCCGTGCCCCTCTTGGGTGTACCCAGCTCCGGCCGCAGCACTGGGGAGAGGAGCTGCTCAGGCTGGAGCTGGACCATGCGCCCTCCATGGCAGCTCGTGAATCAGCTTCTCCAGGGTGGTAAAGTCGAGATCAACCCCCACCTGCATATCAAGACATCTTCACTTCCTTGTTCTGCTTTCACCCTTCAACATTTATAAAGCCCCAAAACACCACAACCTACCCCCTGCCCACGGGCCCCTGCGGCGCTTCAGCGCAGATGGGCAATAACTGATAGATCCGTGAGCACATCCTCTATTCATCACAGGTAGCCCGAAAGCAGGAGCACGCAAACTCCTGCAGATAGATGAGAGCTAACATCATCTCTTCATTTTTAAATGATCTGGCACAGCACGCAGACGGTACATGACAATAATTGATTAAGTACCACCAACCTGGCCCAGCCTGCGGTGGCCTCTCCTTTAAGGAGACATGGTTCTCCCTTAACTTCAGTGGTACCTACAGTCCTTTCTTAGCTCAACTACCTGGAAACTGCATTAAGATGTCAAAAGAACACACACAATACATTGGAGAAGATATTTCCCAAGGATCGGAAAAAATACTGATTCCCGAGAGATCTGGCTTAGAGCCAGAGCACTCCTCAGTTCAGTTATCAGAGGTACAAATAAATCCAACATCCAAAGTTAAAATCCACGTACTCTGTTCTGATCCCAGTGACACCAGTGGGTACAGTCCCTTAAAGTGTAAGCCCATGGAGGAAGTGATAAGGAAAAAAATATTATTTTCTCAGATATACTTGAAACAGGATAAATCAGTACTGAGCAATAAATCATTTTAATTAATACTTCTTTACAGCTGGGGATACAGTAACTGATTCGAGTAGCATGAGGTAATGCAACAAGGACAGGTGGCTGCCTCATAAAAAGCCCTGTTCCACTGTAAGCGCTGACATTTCAAGAAGCTTGTCCTAAGGTATTATCCCACAACCGTGGCTTGTGGCAAGAGTCGAGCTCTGTGCTTTTCCATGGCTACTTTCCAAAGCCCGGTGTGCCCTCACTTTGTTGGTGGAGCCACCAGACCAGACGTGAGTTGCTGGAGGCAAGCGCTTTGCAAAAGATCTTTGCAGATGTCTCGGACGGGTCCGGAGCTCGCTCGCAGGTTTGCATGGCCCATGGCACAGCCACTCGATGTGACCGCTGAGCTGGGGCTCGCTGTGCGACTGTTCGGCACCGGCATCTGCACAGCAGCCAGCAGAGAATGAGCACGTGTGGAGATAATACGACAGAAAATCGAGAACATGTAATTCTCAGCATTCAGAGTGGCATTTGTTTCCCTCATTTTTCCTCCTCCTGAGCAATGTTTAAATCAATTACAGTAAAATTAATGACTTTTGCAAGCAATTTGCTGAGAGTATGGGCTGGGGATTAGTTGCTAGCTGGGTTCCTTGCCACCCCCCAGCCTATTTAGAAAACATTCAGTGTGAAAGGGTTCTCACAAAAATAAAGCTCCTGCCTTGTATTTTATTAATATGCTTTCCAAGCAGAGAATCACAGAAACACAGGAGGCTCCGAGATAACAAGCAGTCACCTACTCTGTCTTGTTGCATTGAGACACATTCAAGGAGAACTAAGTTATCCTCCATGTTACCAAAAACACAACTTCAGAACAGTTATAAACTTTCTGAAACAAAGACATGGGGAGGTGAAACTACTTGCAGAAAAGGGAAGCACTCAGCTCAAACAGGCGAGACACCCCTGCACAGACACTCGAAGGGCTGAAGGCACCTGCATACAGACAGTTCCTGGGACAGCCAAGGCTTTAGTCTCTGAAGGACACACAGCAGCAGGGCAGCGCTCTGGTCAAAATGGGATAGATTTTTCCAGAACACAGGAAAAAACCTTCTTGTCTTTCCTCTGTGCCTTTAAAGAACAAATTGACCTTGTGATTTGCATGTTCAAGCCAAGTTACCCATCTCTGCACAGCTACACACGCTTACATATAACAAAAACATGTTTTATAGAGCCACGGGACACTTCCCTCTCAGCCCCACCATTATCTGTTCTTTCTCCCACTAAAGCCCTTACCCAGGTTTTATGCTGATTTTCCAAACAGCACCCACTGACCTGTAGACCTCTTTTCAGTGTAAGGTTTGGTGCAAGTCACAAGGGATGAGGAAGAGAGGTGCAATTCCTCCTGGCCTAACCCCAACCTCTCCGAATATATAACAGTGGGAGGTTTTCTACCCTTCTGAAATGGGATCTCACTTGGCGGGTCACACAGAAGAACAGAGAGGTGCAAAGAAGAGATGTTTTCTGCCATTACCCTAATGCCTATTGCTTGGAAAATGTTCAAGAGCCTCTGAAACACCCCAGGAGATATCAGAGCACAGAAAGGACCACAGAAGTGATGAGATGAGTCTCCTACATTAGAGTTTTCACAGGTGCTCTGTCTCTTTTAGCTAAAAGCTGCTTCTTGCTCCAAAAAGCATTTATCCAAGCCAATTATTTCCTGAAAAGGTGGCTGGAAAGACCAAAGACCAAAGTGTGGGATGCAGAGAGGAAGGCTCTGGGGAGCAGCGACCAGAGGCATTAGTGCCGGGACAAAATCCATATGTCATGTCCAAGTTACATGGTGTTTTTGATCAAGCAATCATCCTCCCACCTCTTCCTAGTTTCCTGAGCATTGGAGAAAGGCTGAGATTAGGAAGCCACAGGCATCTGGAAAATAATTTTCACAGTGGCAGTACCAAGCTGCTCCCGCAGCAGCACGGTGTGCGGCTCTCGGGCACAGCACGCCTGGCTCCAGCCGGCCACCAGTGAGGGGTGAGCCCAGCTCTGCTCCTCCCGCAGCTGGTGCAGGGCTCCTCCTGTGCCCATCGGGAGGTGGCCACCTCCTTTGGCACCCAGAACCTCCAGCCAAGCTGCAGATGCTGCTTTTGAAGTGCTGGATTCAAACAAGGAAACGAAAAAAACCAGAACCGCTCCCCACCCCCCCATACTTTCTCCTTTTGAAGCCTGGCTTAAAAGCAAATGAGAACCTGCAGCCTAGCTGAAATGTGATGGGACCCCTTGGACTTCAGGGGCCTTTAAGTACATCTGAAAGGCATTTAACACCAATAAAATACGCTGAACTCTTGCTGGTGTTTTTCCTACCCCCCTCTCCCCCTGCACATTCACCCCCAGGCTGCTGGGAGCCATCTGTGACTTGCTTCCCCAGGGGAACCAGGGTTAGGTAGAGGGCAGAGATTTGGGGATGGAGAAAGAAGTCTGAGGGAAAAATACAGGCTGCTGGAAGCACTGTCAATCCCCCAGGGATATTTTTCCAGGTAGAAGGACTTACTGTCTGAATAGCCATTCTAACCTCTGGAAGCACCAGTTAAAACCAGCAACACCAGGCAACTTAGGTTTCCGAACCAACAGATGCTCTGAAGCCAGCAGCCAGCAGGCAGCTTTCTAGAGGCAGGCACGTGTGCTGGGCAGCCCCAGGCAGAACACGCACACAGCTGGAGACCTCCACAGGGTCGGGGGCTGAACACGGCTACACGGGCGGCTGCAGCCAAGGCATTCCTAGCACCCCGCTTACCTTCTCATGCATATTTTAAAGGCAGGTGATAGAAGTAAGGGAAGTTTTTCCTCCCAGCTGTGAAAAAACTATTCTGGGACAGTGTTTAAGAGAAAAGAGGTCAGCTCTTCATTCACAGATAAGGCCGTGTGTGCTGGGAAAGGCAGGCGGGTGTTCAGAGCCACTCCAATTACCCCAAATCTCTCAGTTGGAATTGTACAGTTGGGATAAAGTTGTCAGGATGAAGAACAGCAGCTACAAAAAGAGGCCAAGCAGAGGAGGGGATCCTGCCAGCCTGGCAGCGAGGAGCACTGCTGAGCTGCCCACGGGATGAGTGGCAGCCCAGGAGCAGGCTCAGAAAGCCAGCCTTGCCCTTTTTTTCACAACAAGACCAGCACCAGTAGGAACGGTTTGTGTTTCACCAGGGAGCTGGCCAGCGATCAGGGCTAGCTCCAATGTGGCAACCTCATGTCGGGAAACATTTCATTTTTACAGTCTCCCCACAGAAGGACCCTCAAATACTATGACCAAAAAAGCAGGGCTATGCTGTTCTTTGCATCTCCACATGTGCAAGCTGCAGATCAGGGCCACGGCTGCTCTGTGCACTGGGCTGCAGGCAGTGAAAGGAGCGGGAGCTGCAGGTGCTCCCAGCCCTCCGCCGGCACAGAGACCCCGCTCTCTCCGCCACATGGCCAGCAGCTGCCTCGGGCATGTTTATGCCATCCCTGATGTAATTAGCACCTTGACGGGTGTTAAATGAAGCAAGCTTTCCAATCTTTCAGAATAAAATTCTAAAAGAAACAGCTGCAGGGCTGACAGAAATATGATTCTTTCAAAGTCTAATGAATTGCATAATCACTTCAGTCAGTCTTTTGCATCTTCCTTCCACAAATGTGCAGCCACGAGTCCTTGGAGCACAGCGTGTTTTAAGCCTCACCAGGCCCATCACTCAAGATCCATCAAGCACCTTTCTAAACCCTCTGTCAGGGATCAGGAAGTGAGTGGGGGGCAGGGTGGTGGCTGTGCTGAGGTCTGGTGGCAGGAGGAGGGCACAGATGACCCTGCTGTTTGGTGACCCTCTTGCTTTCACCTCGCTGCAGTCAGCTCTGCACAGGGTGAAGGACACAGAGGATGGAGGCTGGTGCCAAATCCCCGCCCTTCGTGCTCCAGCAAAGCAGAGCTGGTGTTAAGCCTGAGGCCAGACAGACTACTTGGGTCCATCCCCGCCAGCCAAGTGGCCATTTTGCAGAATCAGAAAGAGAAGGCTAGGGTAATACAGCCAAACTGAGGCAGCAAAACACAGAGCAGAGTCAGCCCCAGGTCCCTTTGCAGCCAGCAATGACGATGGCTCCAGGAGGCCGTACAGCCTGCAAGGGACACCAGACCCCAGGGCAGGTCCCCCGGCTAACCAGAAGGATCTGCACCTTCAGATTCCTGTCTAGTGCCTAACTGCCTTCAGATATTAAAATGAGAAAGATCCATTTATTCATGTGGATAGAGGCTGCTGTCACGCTCCTCTCCCTCCAGAGGAAAATACGGCACGCCACCACCTGCCTATTCAACATACTCCCTGCTCTGTTCATCTGATGCAATTATTTCCAACTGGTACAATTTTCAATCCTTTGAAAACTGGATTCAATTGACTTTTAACCACCAGGCAAATATGGGAGACATATCTGCTTGCCTGCATTATTTCTACTATATTCGAAACACCTATGGGTTTTCATCCCTGAAGAGTTGTGATTTAAACATATTACTGGATAGAAATACTGCAAAGTAATATCTGAAATATATAAGGATGTGTTCAACACTGCATGCTCCCCATCCAGCTTGAATTGAATCTGTCCAAACAAATTCCATCTTCATTGCAAAGCCCTCTCCCTAGCTTTACATGCAATGGTGCTGGAAAAACTCTGCCCCTGCAGGCCCCGGCAGCTGAGCCGGTCTAAGTGGCTGTGCCCGAGGCTGTGCTGAGCAGGAGGCAGCAAGTGCAGGAGCTGCTGCAGAAACTAGTCCCTGAAGTGCAAGGGCTTAGTTCAGCCCGTAGTCTAAGACAGTGTTCACAGGCAGAGGTGTCTGAAAGTGCAACAGGCTTGTCGGCTCCTGGGACTCGAGTCCTCACCCTCCTGAATACAGCCAGAGCTGCAAGGGGTGCTCGGAGCAATTTCCACCCTATGAATTGCTGCTGGGTCTGGAGCAGCCGGAACTTTCAGTGCAGGCACTGAGCAGCTCATTTTCAGAAAGCTCTATCAGTGGCTTGTAATGACAGTAGGGAAAAAAAAGAAAACCAGCGAGCTCCAGGGGCTGCTGTTTGTACCTGGCTCTGGTGAGCTGCATCCCGCCCCCATCCCTGCCGGTGATGCCAGCATCGGTGGGACCTACTGTCCCCACTGCCTGCACCCCACACGGAGACCCTCTGGGCTCTGTCTCATCTTATCTCCCTCAATTTTTACAAAGGAGAAGACAGATCTGAGGCTGAACTCCTGGGTGAACAGTGTCTCACCAAGAACCGCAGAGCTGTCTACAGGTACAGGTGACTGCAGCAGTCTGAACACGGGAGGCTTATTAAATCCCTTAGGAGCAAACAGATGATCTTCCCGAATGAAATCACTATCTCCCTTGGCAGGAGCAGGTCCCAGATGAGAGCTTCTCCCAGATGGAGAGAGAATTTACTGTGGCACCTTATGGCTCCTTGAGGCAAAGCTCGTCTCTGCACGGTGGTATCCTGCTGTCGAATCACTGCCACAGCACAAGAACACACGTCTCTGGTATGCAAAACCTGAACTGCTCCAAAGCGAGAGGCAGGATAACAGCCAGTGAAAAGGAAATAAACGTGGTGATGAGGATATTGCTACTCGCCAATGCCATGCAACAGCATTCTTATAACACCCATTTACAAGCATTAATATTGTCTTTTCAGGATCAAGAGGAGGCTAATTTAGATAAATGCTTAATTTTATTGCAAAAGTGAAATCCTTTAAATGAAATAAAATGCTATTTATGGTTATATGTACTTGTTGCTGATGCTCTGAATGAAGATAAGCCACTGAAAGGATGAAGAGGTGTCACCAAACACCTGCTACAGGAATTCATTGCACTTGAGCTGTTTTAGCAGAGACGTTTCATAAGTGTGTGAAATGAGATTATATCCTTCACTTCATTTTATTCAGTCAGATTAATTTTATGCCTAGTTCACCCAAAAAGCAACTGGAAGCTGAAAGACAGAGGTCAACAAGCTATGGAAAAAAGTGGGGTGTGAGAGATGGTTACAGTCTTAAAGGACACGAGGACTAGGAATGACCATAGTGTCTTTGTTATATCACTGAGGTATTTCAAATGTAAAGCATGTATCCAGCATATTCATTTAACTGTTAAAAACACAAAAATTCTATTTTTGGGCCTTTTTAATTGGAATTCAGTTTCCATCCAAATGCAACTTGACCCACCATGTGTTTAAAAATTACTCATATGGTAAATAGGAAAGCTGCCATTTACCTTTTATATATATATATACACATTTAAAAAAGAAGGCTGAAATGTATTGTGAGACACAACATCACTTAAATATAAATGTACTGATAGGCGAACTTCATTGGTAAAATGAAATACAGGTTTAGTGAAAAAGCTTATAATTAGTAAAGAAAATAATCATATTTTGTTTCAAACTCAAATGAGATTTAGCCTTAAGAACATCTACTGAGAAAAGCTGCAAAGAGCTATTAAAATTGATTACTTAAGTAAGTGGTTTTTGCTTACGTAGCTGGTGTTGCTTCACATCCATCCCTATTACCAGGGGAAACTTAAAATTCAGGAGCAAGAAGGAATGAATATCTGGTAAAGGAAAGATTGTCCCAATAACTCACTTTCTGACTGATGAGCAAAATTCATTTTAAAACACGTCCTCTCCCTGCCATTAGAAATGGAACATTATTTCTTTACTTTTTCCATACTTTCACTCGAGATTCACAGGTTGTCCAGGTCTCTGAGGGGAATTTGAGGACTCCGGACATTTTCTGATGTGCACGGGGCAGCCCTCCTCCCTGTCTGTGGATGCAGCACAGCCACGGTGCTGAGATGCAGGAGGCCAGCAAGGACCCGTGTGTGGTCTCACAGCCCTTTTTGGGTGTCCTAGTGCAGACATCATCACCTCTGCCACCTGTCCACACAGCACTTTGTGCCATAGTCCTGACCTAAGACTTACGATGCCTGAGTGGTAATGTGAGTAATAAATAACAAACCCAGCCTGGACATTCCTGTTTATCATGCTGCGAGGATTTTTTGCTTTTGTTTTATAAGGTGTTATCTCTCGGCCCTTGCCATTTTTACCATCTCAGCTTTGCTTCCCCTCTCCGCTGCCTGTATTTCATTTCACCTAAACCGTGTATTTCCAGGAGCACGTTCTTGCTCTTGTGGCTGAACACAGCAACTGCTTGCACCAAGCCTGGAGCCCCTGAGCAGCAGCTGGCAGGCAGTAAGGCTCCCAGCACAAGCCCTTCACCTGTTCACATGAAGCTTGGAGTTGCAGCAAATGCTATTTTTGGGCAGCTGCCAACCTCACAAGAAAAGGATGCTAAACAAACCCAGGATATTATTTTTCTCTTGCCCTTGCACACATCGCTGGGGACCCCATTCGGTGTGTGTCCAGCTCTGGGGATTTTCTGGCTGCTGCTGTTTTGGTAGCTGCTGCTTCATGCAGACAATTATAAATGCCCTTGGCATTGTGCAACTTAAGGGAAAACCTGCAATTTGTGCTGAAAGAATAGCTACAGAAACACGCAACCTGACCGTGAACACAGAGATGCTGCTCCAACACCTCCACTCAGAAGTGGCAATCAATAACCCCAAATCCTGTCCCAGGGCAGGGAGCCAGCCTGCACACCCGTCCCCAGCCCTGCCGCTCTGCCCAGGCTGCGAGGAGTTGTGCCAGCCGTGCGTGTGCCCTGGGCCCCCCGGACTCTCTCCCACAGCCACCATGCAGATGGCAGCGTTTCCACTGCTGTCAGTCTGGGGCCAGGCTGGTGGCAGGAACAGCAGCATTAAAAGCTTTAGATCTCAGTGTCAGAGCCTGCAGTCTGTTGGGTGACTTTGTCTTAACAGCTAAGACGGCAGTAAAGATGAGAAATGGTTTTGCCATTTTCTCCCTGTCTGCCCTCGAACTATTTATCCCCAGCAGGACACAGAGCACCTGCTCCCTGGACGCTGCTCCCATCCCAATTCCTGCGCACCCACCAGCCACTGGCCAAGGGCTGCCTGAAGCGATGGGTTCCTATGAGATCGGGCAGCTGGAGGCTGGGGAAGAAGCGCCACTTGGGCGTAGAGGAGAGGCAGCAGGGATTAAAGAAATCTCACAAAATCCTCACCTGTAGCTCAGTCAGGGCAGGTTCTTCCCCATTTTAACACAGCCAGAAAATTTGGCAAACAGCACAAGTCTTTAGGATGGCCAGTAATGCACAAGGACCTGAAAACAGCTGTAGGGTACAGGGGACAAACACTGAACTGGAAGAGCAGCTGAAACCAGTGGTGTTTTAATAGAAATCAACAGCTTTTCTGGGATTTTCAAACAAATAATGCCAAAGTAATCTAATTTTTCTGAAGGCCAAAGCTAGGTAATTTATTTCTATGTGTCCATTTCCATGGGCTTTCCCCAGACTTCCTGACCAAAGCAGTCACTGCTGCTCCCTAAGAAATTTCGGCTCACAGTTATTATTTTTAAAGACCTCTGCTGCCAGCTGACAGGGAAGTCAAATGCCAGCCTCTGATCTTAATAAAAGTCTTACACACTTTCTCCTAACATCATAAGTATAAAGCAACATGAAAAACTAAAACTAAAACCAAAGCACCAGGTGCGCATTGAGCTCATCACTTCACATCCATTCGGCGTTAGTGTAAATCCACATCTGGTAAGGGAAAGTGGGAACACCAGTCCTTTTATTTTAGACACAGCTGAAGGCTACCAGGGCATCCATAATGGATTTCCCACCTCAGCATTCTCATCCCCTCTTGCCTAAAGTACTAAACCCATTCCTGAAGACAGGGGAAGTGGGCTTGTTTTGGCCTTCACTACAAAATCAGCTCTGAGAGAGGCTGTGCTGAGATTTCTGACTCAGTTCATGCAGACTGTGCTCAAACAGCAACATGTGAACTGCAACCCCAGGGAGGGCTCTTGTGAGGGACAGCAATGGTTGGGACCCTCCTGGAAGACCCTCCATCCTGGAGGAATGGGTTGGGGGGAGGCAGGGGGAGAGGGGGATCTGTGACTGGTCGTGTAACCCACATCCTGCTTGATAAGTGATGCCAAGAGAAGAAGGAGAATTCAGAAAGCGGGGACTGGAATCAATGGGTCAGAAGCCCACATGAAGGTGGGGGAAAAATACACTGCGTGTCGGTATCTCGGGTCCTTCCCTTCCACTGGTACCATGACAGCAGTTGCTCTGCCAGCCCCCTTTACCCACCAAACTCGGCTACAGGCAGAATCATACACATCAAGCTGGAAATCTCTGCCATTCAGAGGATTTATTAAAAATATTTTACTTTGGTCCCCCTGAAATTACACCATTCTCCTCTTTTACCTGTCTTAAATGTCAGGAGAGAGATGTTAATGAGATGTACAAAGCCTCTTGGGTAGCTGAACAGTTTTATAGTCCCACATTGATAAATTAAAACATTTGTCACTCTTACCACATTAATTTTTCTTCCTGAGATCAAAGTCTGGATTTGCTGCCTCAAATAGTACCACCCTCTGCTATGCATTACCATGCATTACCTTTCGAGAAAATTAATTGCGATTCTGTATTTTTACATTCACAGTTTAATCATGCCCTGATTCTCATACCTGCTGATCGCCATCTCTACGTGCAGTATGCAAGTCATTTTTTTTTAGTATGGATTTTTCTCCTCGCTACCTGTGTGAAAAGCCTGAATATCTTGTTTCAGGGCAATCACCTTCTTCTGGCTCTGAAAGGCTGCTTCTGCAGTAAAGAATACAGACAATTTCCTTCCTCCTGAAACCCTGGGTTCAGTCATGTTAATTTACATTTATATAGCACCTTTCATCCCTGAAGATCCCAACGCACTTTACAAACTCACCCTCTCTGAGCGCAGAAGCTGTACAAATATACGCGACTACATAAACAGACACAGCAATCCCATCACCGACTGCTGAAATGCATCTCTCTGCGCATATTCCCAGCACACTCGAGGCAAGCCAGCTCTATACACCCTACATCGTATTGCCATCAAGGAAATACGGAAAAATAAGGTGGTGTGATTTAGAGGCATGCCATTTCCCCACCGGGGAAGCGCGAGGACTCCAGGCAAGCAACAGAATGGCTTTACAGCCTGGGCGACTGACATCTCCTTGGCACTCTGCTGCAGAGGTTAAAATGAAGTAAAGACTGATTCGTGGTGAGTTATACCTCACTTTTTCTGTGCTATCAGTGCCTGTAGAAGTCCAGGCTTGCTGCTCCTTTCCACAGATGTGTGACCCTCAAGCAGTTTGTTTTATAAAACCGAAAAACATTTGCTTGCTTTGTAATGAAAATGTAAGGGGAAATAAACCCCCCTCTCCCCAACAGCAGTAGTTGACTGGCTTCTGACAATCTGAGGATGGAGAAGAAGGAAGAACCCCAACATACCTGAGACACTTTTTTGACCACGTCGCTGCCCACAAGAAAGCCCTGTGCGTAGGAGCGTGCTGCGATGAAGGCTCGGGTTGCCTTCACCTTCAGGTCCCTGGGAACTTCCCCGAAGGGTCTGTGCTGCTCTGCATGTTTCACCATGCAGTCCAGGTACTCATCTGTGATATGGTACTGGGGATTCATCACCTTGAAGAGCCGCTCCAGCAAGCGTGTCCAGAACTCATTGAGGGCCTCTTCCAAGTTAATGTTGGAGCCCCGGTAATAGCGGCGTAGCTCGCTGTACAAGTCCTTGAAGACCTTCATGTTTTGAGTGTACAATTCTCCGTACATGCTTGGAAAAGCATCATAAAGGGCCTTCTCCGACTTGTTCAACAAATCCTGGAAATAACCTGAAAAGAAAAAGGAGACAGCGATGCATCAGTGGGACAAGCAGGAATCCAATGGGCTGCATGGTCCAGCAGCACAACCGACGCTCTGAGAAAAGAGAAGGACCTGAACAGAACTTTTGTCCAACTGACCTTACCCGTGCTCTCAGTCTTGAGCCTTAGCTGAGAAGATTGAAGGAGGAACCCCCCAGTGCCCGAGCACCATGGTCTGGGCCTCTCCCAGCACCAGAATCGGGCTCTTTGAGTATGTAAGGTGCCACAGTGTTACTCACAAATTTTCTTTACAGAACACATGGACTGACATTGCTGGTGTACACTGCCACAACTGGCAGGCAGCTCCTCATGAGACATTCAATTCCGAATCAAGAACCAGCCGCTTCTGGCACAGGAGCTGACGCTTGTTGAACATCACTAGAAAACGCTGTAAACACACAAGATGCCTGGCTGCTGCTCAGGCAGTCGAGGTCTGTCCTGTACTGACTGCTGCTAGAGCCAGACTAGTCTGGCAATATTAGCATCCACACCAGAATGAAGCAGGATGAAGATTTCATCAAGAAGATAACCTGAAGCTTTCCATTTCATCACATCAAAGGCTGGAGTTCCTCCAGCACTGGAGAAGACTGCAGCTTCTTCAATTTTAAAACAGAACTTCCACCCGTCCCCTCCGCCTCCTCCCAATTCCCATTTTCCTTGGAAGACTGCCACTCCTGCCTGAGGCACTGATAATTTGGGGAAGCCAGCGGGGCTCCGGTACAACATACATGTCTAAAGCACAAAGCACAGCGGTCTAAGACAAGGTCCCTGCAGGCACAAGCTCTTCTTCGGGGCAGCACATTTACTTGAAGAGGACGTGACCGTTATCCCCGCTGACCCAAAGCCACCATGACCCACTGCTCAGCTTGAAGGTGCCTTTGGAGAAATCAGTGCAACTTGTTCAAGCCACCTTTCTTCTCTGCTCAATGCTTATTTTCTGACACATTATTTCCAAAGCCTTGGTGAGATGGAGCAGGGCTGCCACCAGTGATGGTGCCACACCTTCACAGAGATGTCCCCATCAGCCCCAGCCATCACAGCCACCCTGGCTCTGAGACACAGCCCGTGCAGCATGTGCCAGAGTCCCAAGCACTGTGACAGCAACAGGCATGTCTCATTATTCCAAAGACAGGGCTGTGCTCAAGTGTTTTTGAACTGAGGCCAACATTATCATGTTTGACCTTCTCATCCCATTTCTTATTTGGATTTGCATCCTGCTTTTGTTTAGGTATAAACAACTAAATGGTTTTACACCCTGGGTTCAGTGGGCATGAAGTGGCAGAAATGCAACCTTTTTGCTACATACAGCAGGGTAGAGATGACAGATTAGATCCTCCCTTACCAACATCTTTAGGTATTTCCATCCTCTTGACTACCAGCTACCTTGAGGCTCTCTGAAACTGCACAGTGGGAAACTCATAGCAGGACCAGCCTGATTCAATTTATTGATTTACATGAGCAACTTTAATCACCATTTAAGCCAGTAAGAGGAAAAATGATTTAAATAATAATTTTCATTTCAATTACATTTGTACTTTTTTAGGGCCTTTTTGAAGCAAATCTGATTATACTACTCTTTAAATCTAAATTACTATTTTTTTTTTGTGAAGTATGATAAGCTCTAGTTGGAGGGAAACTGTTATTCACTTAAAATCAAACAGCATGTATTTAGGTATATAAATTAACTCCACTGTGCTAGGCATATAAGAAAAGAAAGAAAAGCATCTGAAAAATGCAAACTGCATGTATAGAACTTTATTAAACAAACTATTTTTTGAGGGAATGACATTGACTACAATTACCTCTAAAATTTTATAACCAGTAGAGCTCATTTCCATGGGTCTTGTCCATGTTCACAGACTGTAAGGGCCACACAAGCTTTCCTACATGAATCAGCTCTCATTGGCTTCTCAGATTTGAATGAAGCTAAAACTCAACAAGCAGATCGAGCAAATGAAAACACCCTCTGCATCTGCACCACATGCTGCTAAAACTGAAACTTCCTGTAGTATTTTAACAAACTGACACTGAGCATTAATAGCCTGGCTTCCTCCAGACACAATCATGTCCTGCTTAATAGTTTAAAATTTGATTTAAGTGATTTTAAAAGATTCTGAGCAAACTAGGTCTTAGCAGAAGTTTGGTTTAATCACTTATGCAGAAAATGTGTTTGCCCATCTTTCCTATTAAAACACGATTTCTTCCTACAGACACCAGTGCAAGAGTGTTGTCAGTGGGCTGCTAGAGGCACCTAGACCCCCATAAAAAATCAAAAGCTGATCCCATTAAAAGGTATTTTGCTCAAGGACCTCAGTTTAATTAGAAGAAACCCCTGCAGCACATGGTACCAGAGCTTATCAAAGCCCCTCCTCTCGAGTCTCAAGACAAAGGGAGATTTGATGCCTGCCCTCTCCCCAAGGCCCTGCTGTCCACGCCATGGCTCTGTCCCCATCACTGCAGTTGTGTGCACCCCACTAGCAAATTCTGGCTACTCCACCGGCAGGCGAGGGGCTGCAAGAGGGTGATTTACTATTTGTGACCTTCTCATCCAGCTCATGTCACTCCCGCCCAAGCATGGCACACAAGCCGGGGCTGTGGAGATCACAGCAGTGCGAGCCCATGCCAGGGCTGGGGCAGATCCTGATACAACATCACCATTTCGTGTCGCATGGTCACCTTCCCCTGCAGCATCTCCTGAAGGGGCTCACTCCTGGGCTCACAAACCAAGCAGGTAAGAGCGAGGCAGATGATTTGTCCTAGCAGAATATATTTTTGGGTCTGACTAACCCGAGGTGGCTTCATTTTTCTGTTGCCACAGCCCTCCTACCCATACAACAAACAGAAATGGCATTTACCTACAACAGACACAGAACACAAGGTTTCTCTGATGCTAATGAGATACCTAAAAGCTGCTCTGTATCTTAATGTATCACTCAAAGCTGCTGGTTACCCATTCACAATTTAATTAAACTGAGCTCAAACTCTCTTTCTTGTATAATCAGTGCTCTTTTCTCCGTGACAAGCAACACTAACTGAATAAATTGCTCAGCGATCCAGGTATAACATGCGCCTTGGCACTCACCAGCAGGAAGAAGAAAACACCAACAAGCGCAGCCCGATTTGTCAATCCAAGATAAAATGACTTTCTTTGTATTGCTACAGGAGAAACAAGATGTATCTCTTTCCATCAAAAAATTGGAAACTGCTCTCTAAGAAGTCCAAGCTAATTAAGAGTTGATGAACTGTTACTTCCCACCTAAGTGAAAGAACACCAATTACAGTCAGCTCGTTTGTGGCTGGTTCTCAGAAAGTTCTTCTAGATTTCACACACAGAGGAAAAAAAAGTATCTATATTATCCACAGAAAATTAATTAGCAATTAAGCCTCAATGCATTTATGATGAATAGGCGACCTGGCAGAGAATGTGAATGCCCATTCTGCGGCATTAGAAGGAACTAAGAAGCGAGGTTTGTCAAGAAGGGTCCGGAGAAGCTGGTGCTTACTGCCCCAGTCCTCACAGTCTCAGCCTGCACTGCTCATACACTTAGCACAGGCATCTCCAAGCAATGCTGCATCTTCTCCTGGACACTCCCTGTCTACTATATCCAACCTTTTAACATATTTAGACCGAGGTCATAGATTAAAGATGTGCAGGGCCTTGGGATAAAACAACTTGCTGAACCACAGTTCAGGCACAGGTCCTTGATTTTAGGGAAAAGCAACTGTTTATTCTAGGGGAAGCACCACATTACCTGAAGCCACAGGGGGACCCTTAGGTAACCTGGGTGGTTGGAAATCTCTAATAATACAGCTGTCCCACTATTTCTATAAGAAATTAAAAATAAAACCCCAGTGGGTCCATTTTGGATTTATTCACTCTCATTTGGTCCACCACTGCTGGGGCTGCCTGGGCTCCCAAAGGACAATTAGGGTGATTCACTCAAGCAGGGCTTGAGCAAACAGAGCAAGCTCCATTCAGGGCACATCCTAGACACATCCTCAAGGCCCCTGAGCTCTGCCAACACCATGTTCTCCAGGATGTGGCAACATCTCCAGCATCAGGCTCAGCCTATGTCTGCATTCACACACTGTGAATTCACACACTTAGCCTTGGGAATGGCAGACACGGAGGGAAAGGGCTCATGAGGAGTCGGGGCTGGAGCTCTAAAGCCCTTGCTTGCTCCAGGAGTCACTGCTGCATTCCCATGCCTGGGAGCAGGTACACGAACTCCTGAGGTGGCTCTGCATGGGGCCAGCTTTCCTCTGAAATGATGCACTTGTTTCTGTTCCGAGTTACAAGAAAGCAGTTATGCACTTTCTGGACCCATGCTGGAAAACCACAGATGTTCTCAGCCTCACTTCCAGGCTCAGAAACAAGACAACCAGCTTTGCTCAAATGAAAATTGCCTTTTGGCAGAGGCCAGGTCTGAAAAACTTCTGCCTCAAATACAAAAATGCCAGAAAGTTATGAGCAAAGAAATTAAAGGTTTTTTGGAACCGAGACAATTCTGCAACCTTGGCCACTGATTCTCTTGCATTGTAGTGACAAAAAGTTACTTATCAGAGAACTAAGTTTTCAACCAGAATCTATAACCTTTGCATTCAAGAGAGATTGTAAATCCCCACCCATTCTCCCATTTCACAGTGTTCGCAGCCCATATTTTCACAGTTTCCACATTTTCACAACTCTGGATTCAAATTGGGAAGCTGTGAACAGCAAGGCAGGGACCGGCAGTTTCTCTCTGAAGATGGAAAATTTGAGTTTCCCCCCCCTCACTCCCCCCAGCACCAAGTACTTTATCCAAGCTCTTTGATACCGCTTGATCACTCAACATCTGGAACACACTGCAGTTTCTTCAACTAATGTAATGATGGAGGGGGAATGGATGTAAGGGAGAAGGAAGAGGTCACTGAAGGAAGAACACCCAAATCTCTCTGGGTGTGCAGCAGAACTGACTTTCTTTAAAACCCATCAAATTTTAGAGGCATACTAGAAGAAATACAAGAATTGGAGAAAGGTAATTGAATTACTTTCAATATGAATATTCTTAAGCAGGAAACTGCAGTACAAAACATCTTAAGTACAACTGGAAAAAGAGTAGTACCAAACTGGAGGAGACGAGGGAGGAAAACACATTGCTCAGATGATGCCACTAATTCCCAAATTAAGATTTTAAGAAGGAATCTGTTCCTAAAGGCAAGTTTAGCATTGGATGATCGGATTTGGTGAAGACCTCTACCTACATCTGGAAGACAGACTAAGAGAAGGGGAAAGGCATCAGGGTGCTGGGCTCCAGGAGAAAGGAAGCCCATGGCAGGCAATACCTCCAACCCTTCACTTTCCCTTGGAGAAGCAGAAGAAGCACCCAGGGCTCTGCTCCGCCTCCAGCTTCCAGCTCCAAGCTCTCCCCTACTTCTTTTCTTAAGAGCAGAGTGCTCCAGCCTAGGACAGTAAAATTCGATTTTGCTTATGCTTCTGAAAAGCCTTGAGTATTCCCTGCAGGAACTCCTAACAACTTACACTGCAACCATGTAGTGCAGCAGTGCTGTACAGCGACAGGAGTGTTGTTCTGGGCAAATGCTACAGAAGATTTTCAGCAATGGGGCAGGATGAAAACTCTCCCCCTGGTTGGACAGCTTGGCATGGCAAACTAGGTTTGTGGTCCCAGGGCCTTACAGTGCAGCCATAAACTGCCAGGACAGCTGGAGGCAGGAGCAAAAACGTGAGCAGAAAGAAGTATTGAATACCGTATCATAATTTCTCAAGTTTGAGCAAGTGCACAAGCCTGTGCTGGAATTCACACACGGCCAGAGCCGTGGAGCATCTTTGCTGTTCTGGAGGGAGGCCGAGTGAAATATGCCCACCATTAACACTGCTATCGTGTCAGGAAAACCGGACTAAGAACAAGAGAGAAAAATATGCTGACTTTGCGGTGTCCTCTACACCAGTAAAAGCAGGGAAAGGAACAGCATGGGGACATCTACTAGAGCAGAGCTCCCTCTCGGGGCCAGCCCTGTTGGTCAGAGGCACAGTATTTTCCTGGGCTGAGTTCCCGTTTAATACTCGACTGCGCATCCTAACAACAATTTGCTTCTCTAGTTGGTTTAAATATTTTCCTCACAGTCAAATTACTATTAGAAGAGAAAAATCCAGCAACAGATTTAAGCCATTAAAATCCAAATCTAATGCATTTATGTCTATTTCATTCACTTCAGCAAATTCTGTGGTATTTTATTTATAAGATTGTTATTACTCATTACTAATTTAAGTACTACTCATGCCTGTGCTGAAGAGCTGATATTGATACAACAGCGCTGATATGCTCTGGTTTGTAGCTGGGTGCTGCCAAAGGAAATAACCACAGTGAGACCACGTGGCTTAAGCTCCATGCGCAAATAGCCCTGCACGTAGCAATCCTGATGGCATTTTCCTTAGGAGTTACCTCTCCCCACAGTTTCATGCTCCTGTGAAACAGCTGCTCTTGTGTAGCTGTTTCCTCAGTCCCGATCCACCCTGGAGAATGCAGTCCGTCCCTGCTGTATTCTGGATCACTCTCCTCCACAACGTCCCTCCTACACTACACATTGCCCCTGTTAGGTGGCTGCCACCTAAGAGGCATCGTGACAAACCAAGGCTCAGATTGCAAAAAAGCCCAAACAAATGGGGATAAAATTAGCTTCTACCTAGACACCAAAGGATGAATGGTGTGAATGAATGTGCCAGGATGCAAGAATTATGATGCTTTTAGGTAATACAACTTCAAAACTCCCAGGATTTTCTCCAAAGAGCCACTTCACTGATATCTGCTCTGCACACTGTGTCCTGGGTGTGTGTGCTGAGAACAGCGCAGGAACACAGGACTTAAAGGTGTTGTGGGTCCATGAGACAAGTGCCAGCTCTGCCATCAATTTCTGTATTCTCCTAAACCTGCTCAGTGTCCAGCACAAGTTAGAGATTTTGCCCTCAGTCCTACTGGAAGGCTGGTCCAGTACACCTCCTCAGACAGGTGGACTCTTTTTCTTAGTTTCTGGTCTAAATTCATTCTTTATCCACTTGGTCTTTGCCAATGTGGTCCTATAGTTTCAACGTCTGTTTTTGTTTCCTGGTGCTCACTGAGACATTCATACACAAAGTCCCATATTTTCTCAGCATCCTGCTGCCTTGCTACACAAGTGAAGGTACTTTCCCCTCTTCACGCCTGACAGACTCTCCAGTCCTCTGTTTCACTAACTCTTCACCTCTTCAGGTTGGCATTAACTTTTCTTCACTGAGGGTGGTCAGAAGTACAAAGAACCTCTCCTTTCCTTCACTGGAAATAACACTGTGAAGACAGCACGTAACCTTTTGTAGGAATGCAACACATTAACATTTCACAGACTTTCTGCCACCAGCTGGTACGTCCTCAACTGTCCCCTTTGCTAATTCTATCCCATTAGTCCCCAGCTGTAAGCCTCCCTCTCTTGGGAATATTGAATTTCACCCTATTTCTATTATTTTGGTCATCACGGTTATCCACTATCCTATTCAATAGCGACAACTTCTCCCAGCACTGTGCAATCAATTAATCTCATGAACCCATTTCTTATCATTTGTGCCAGTCTTTAACAGGGCTGTTAACCAGGCTGGGGTCTAGGCCTCTCTTTGAGAACCACATTGGGGACCCTCCTCCAGCCTAGGAGCTCTTCTTTCAACGCAGTGTATTACTACCTCCCCTTTAGCAAGTTTTTAACCTGATAATTCCTTTACTAATTTCCATCTTCTTCAGCTTAATTAACTACTGAAGGCACAGATGCAAACGCCTTTGAAGTCTCCTGAGATGAGATCAGTTGATAGAACAGACACACCATGAGCAACAGCGAAAGCGGGTAGCTGCACAGGATTTGACCTAATCTCTACAATAGCTGGCTTTGGGTAAGACCAAAAGATGGCTAACCTTAAACTGGTTTTAGACTGGGATATACAGCAGACAGCTTGTTTCTTTTGTTAGGATAAAAAAGAGCTTTTGAGAATAAAAAAAAAATTTCCTGAAAAATAAAGTTGCTGTTGCATGAAAAAACGTATTGGAACATGGCTCTGCTATGGAGAGGCCCAGTCGCTCCTAATAAATAAAGTGTGTTTACTCGGCCAGGTCTTGGATAACATTTTCATACTTTATAAGGCAAGCTTTGTGCCCATTTGACAGTGTTTTGAATGGCAGAGATGTAATTATTTGTGCTTATTTTTTATTCTACATATTCCCCTCCCCTGCTTCCATGATTTGCCAAGATAGTTTACTTTTATCTAAGGCAAGCAGGACTGGATCCAGCTATCGAAATTAGGGAGCAGAGAACATTCCCTGCCTGGAAATTCCCCAGAGGGAAAAGATAACCCCTATTCAAGGAACAGCAGGAAGATGGATATTCTGCTTGTGCTCCTGGTGAGCACCATGCAACTACCAAGTGCCCAAGGAAAGCCCAAGGACAGCAACAAGCCTGGGTGTCACGAGCACAGCCACTGGGACCCTCCCCAGTCCCAGTAGCAGCTCCCTCCAAAACACAGCTAGCGAAGAATCTGTTTTAGACTTCAATGATCCTAACAAGCTCAGCATTACCTTCCTAATGTCCCTTGGAAACAGATCTCTGCAAACCTGAAGGCATCCCTGAATTCAAATTCATGTAATAACTGCAAAGGCAACGGTCACTTGGGGATGGCGGGCAAAGACGACTGAATTGCATGACTGGCAGGGCATGGAAACAAAGCCTGTGCGTACACTGCAGCCTTATCAGGAGCCAGCATCCCCACGCTGGAGTGCCTAAGCTTGTTGTGGTATTGCCTTCTGCCTGGTGGAAAAATAGCAAGAAGGGAGCAGGAACAAGTGGCATGCACCTGCTCGGAAAGTGATTCCAGGCGCCACACAACACCCTCACAGACACCAGGATATTAAATGCCACGAAATGTAACGCAGCTGACATCCAAGCCGCTTGCCTGGGGAGCTCCTCTATTGTTCAGGCTTGCAGTGTCCATGTTAGGAAGCCTGCTGCCGTGCAACACCCCGGGCAGGAGGAGGGGTGCTGGGGCGGCTCAGCAGCCGCTCGGGGCTGCACATGTGGAAGTGCACACGTGCTGCGTGTGCGGCCGTGCTCCAAAGGTTGAAGTAACTGAGCAGGAGTCAGCTGTTAAGGTGTGCCGAGGTTTCTGTGTGCAACTGCAAGGTCAAGTGGCCTCGGGTGGTGCACCCCTTGCACACACATGGCTGGAAATATTCAAGTTCTCAGCGCAAATCCAAACCATAGCCTCCTACAAGCTACTATGAATGAAGTTAACTCTGTCCCAGCCGAAACCAGGACAATGTGACTGTGGCTCTGTGTCCCTATATGAGACTGAAAGACAAGCTGCAAGTACGCTAGATTTTTCACATGGTTTTCTCAAACTTGGGCCTCCATCAAATTTCAACCCTGTACCTGTATCAAAACCTTTTTACAATTGAAGCCCATAATCCAACCGGGTGCAACAAGTCACAGAAACACGTGTCTTTTCTGGATACTCTGAATATTTACGCACGAGGCTATACTGGGTCACGCCAAAGCAATGCAGCTGAAGTTACAGGCAAGCGTGCAACCCCAGAGGCAAGGCAATACTGCGTACTGAGGAAAGGCACTAACGACAGGACAAGGGATGATCTTACCCCTCAAAATCCATCTGCTAAAAGGTTCCCTGGCCAAGCTTCTATGTTTAAGAGTCACTGTTGCTCCCCAGCTTCTGCAGACTTGTCAGACCCTTTTTGAGCTTAGGCACATTTTTGGGATCTTGCAATGAGCCCCACATTTAGTTACGTTTTCTGAGGAAAAGTACTTCCTCCACTGGTTTTAAATCTCCCCAGTACAAGAGCCATAAACCTTCTAGAGCAAGAAATACAGTACACTCACTCCGTATTTGCCATCTCTAAATGTTTCACAGACCTCTATCACGCCTCCGTGTTTTTGCTAAACTGAGAGTCTTATCTATAAAATGTAACTGTGTCCTTTCAATTTCTTTGCCATTATCCTTTCCCTCCTCAGCCCAGGCTCCTTTTGCCAGCGTATCAAGCTGAGAAGACTCTCATGGTCCGAGGTCCCACGCCCCACGCAGAGGAGCCCTGTGCTCCATCCAGCCTGCCTGCTGGAGAACAAAGAGCTGTGCCGCAAGGTCCTGCTGCGAGGAAACTGCCGCAGGCTGAAAGCCCTTGCAAAAGGGATCTGGTCTGTTTGCATCCGGGGTGGGATAAGCAAATACAAGAGATGTGAATCTTCAGATTATTTTCCCCACGTGTGTTCCTGGGATCTGAGCTGGCAAGGGATTCTAATCACAGCTCCTTCTAAATATATCTGTGCTACAACTTCAGACTTGTAGCAAATGATGAACTGCAAGCATTGCCCCAGCAGGCGCTTATCAAACAGATTTCACAGCAACCTCTCTGCGAGATAAGGACTCGGAAGGGGTGTGGGTGGGATTCATCAAACAGGAGTCAAGTCTGATCTGGAAGCTTAGTCCCCACTTAAGGAACAAAAGGCACCTCCCACTTTTGGAGGCAGTCACTTAAGCGTGAGTCTTTAGAGCCGCTCATCTCTCTCTCTGGACTGTAGTAGGCGCTGGGATAACTAAGCTAGAGTAGGCTGAACTTTTGGATAAATGAAATTTTGCAAGATTAATTCCACACATTTTTTTTCCTCTAAGAAAGCTTGCACTGAAAGGCAAACCAACAAGCATCCTAGCTATCACTGACAGGAACATGACAGGTGGTAAAAGTAATTGCTAACACCGCCTGTTCCTTTCCAGGTTTATTCAGCAAGACCCGAAGGGCTCTATTTCTTTAACAGCAAAATAAACTCAGAAGTGTCTTACGATATTGAGGGTAGCTGGCAGTTTTAAAGGGTGCGATATACACTCCGGATAAATGCACAGCACATAGCTATACAGCAGAGGTATTTTTCACTCCAGAAAGAAAAGTGTTCCTTTCCTCCTGCTGAAATAAACAGCCGGTGATGCAGACACGTGCTCTACCAGCTGCAGACAAACGGGCCACCGCCAAGGTAACCTCCCAACGCCCCGGCTACATCCCCACGTACCAGGCTGGTGACAAACTGCAGACACCGCACGAATGAGAGAATCAGCAGATCTGCTCATGAGATGCCAGCACAGGTTGTCACATTTCCAAACCTTCCCAATCAGCCTCATTGAGGTTGAGTCTGACTTTCCGCCCCTTTCAGCAAGTGCCAGACAGCTGCCACTTTGCATGTTAACCCTCCTTCCCTCACCTCCAGTACACACTGCTGAAGGCTGAAAATAATTAAGCCTTTACAGCTTTCAATGCACATTGTCTAACTCTTCCTTACTTACAAAATACCCCGTTATCGTGAACTAATTTGTCACTATGTCAGGCTCTTTGCAGTAATATTTTAATGGAGAAAAACATCAGTGAATGATTATCTCTTCAGAATTAAATGTATTTAATAGTCTCTGCAAAAAAAAACAAACCCGAAGCAAAAATCCCCATGGTTTGTGCCTGTGACAATTTCCACATTCAAAGAAGGACTTATGCACTCAAGCACCCTCACTGCGTATTTTTCAAGACCAAAACTCCCTGCCTAAGTTTTCAAAAGCTGTAAGCTTCTTATTGTGGCAGTGGGACCGAACTGACTTTGACTTTTTATATTTTTCATTAGTCTTGCCCTCCTCTCAGAACGGCCTCTAGACAAACTATCCATTGTTGGGTTAATTAGACCATCTGAACCTATGCTCCCCACTGCATTTTTGCAGTATGGAGTATGTAAGACACATGGTCCTTGGATATCTAAGTATCTTGAGTATCTGACACATGGGCCAAGGCGGACAGAAATGACCAGCTGTGGGGATAATATTCCAGACAGGTGAAGTTCCCATGTTATTCTTGCAGGAGTGCATCTAAGTCTGTATAAAGCTCTTAATCTCTAGTTTTTCCTTTTTCAATGCCATCAGAGAAGAACTTGTCTCTTGTAAAAATAATTTGCTTATGACATTCCCATCCATGGAACGGGTATGAAAAGGAGAAATAGATAAACATGAGAGAAGACAGATACAGCTAACAGGCAACTTGAAGTATGCAATGTATATGCTTATCTGACAGCTGGAAGTGCTAAGAACATACACATATACAATAACATGCATGTCTGTTATTTGAATAATAGGCAAATTAATATAAATTGCTATTTTAATATAGCTGAAAGATGGATATATTATACACAGCCACCTTAAAATAATATTAAGACATTACAAGACATTTTCAGAAATTAGGAAAAGTCAGAAGGATGGTGGGTAACACAGCACTCCCTCAGCCCTTCAACTCATGGGGATTACACTAGGTATAGCCACACGGTACGTCTTTCTCCAGAAGACAGAGAAGTGTGTCCTCTTCCCTAATTTTAGATGCCTGCTTCAAAAGAAGCAAATTTTATCCATCATTAAAGAAAATTAATTCATGTTCCCTGGCAGATATTACAATAATAAATCCAGTAGCACCATCTGATGGCACCTGTTTTGTTAAACACTGATAACTTTTCGTCTTGTCCAATGATAAAAACTTAGATATAGCTTGATTTTCAAAAATCATTTAACCACTTCTATTTTAAAATACAAAGTCACTTATAAAGCACTCCTAAAGAGATTTAAACTTACCTTATCTACCCATCTATTTTCTTCAGTATGTGGATTTTTTTTTTAAGGCTGCTCAGCATATATCGGCCTATAGCCATGCTGACAGAACCACTGGATTCCCTATCTGAGCTTAGGAGTCTTGCTTGGCTGGAGCCCACCTGCGACTCCCAGGTAATGCTGGTTCTAGCCAAGGAGGTGTGGTTGATCACTCAGCAAAAGCTAGATCATAAAAAACCAAACACGTAGAAAGACTTCATTCAACCCTATCATCTTTTCTAAATGGCTGGATGAAAGCACGGCACCAGACCAGGAGGTGCAATACCTCAAGTGTCCTAAGGCTTGACTTGGTGTTGAAAGCCTTACGAAGAGGATCAGTTCAAGTCTAGAATGAATCAAAATAGTGAGACGCCACAAGCTGTGGACACCTAAGTTATAAAGATAACTGTCCTACTACTGAGTTACTACTGGCTGGTTTCGCTGCATTTCATTGAGATTCACAAAAGTAACAGACCTTGCCCAGTATTTAGGTCTTTTTCAATTACATTGGAATATATTTTCTAATGAGCATAAATGAGTACAAAACATATTTTTGTTTGTTTGTGGACTACACGTGTCTTACATATTACTGGTTTGATTTGTGTGTAAGTCTTTCAAGTAAAATCACATCATGACTGTGACAAGCATGGAAAATCTGCCACAAAATCTATTTGCTTTGGAAAATTGTGTGATGGAGGAAGCTGTCGTTCAATCCTAACTATGGCTTGAAAAACCCCCGTCCCTCAGCTGTTCACCAGCACTGTTTTCAGATGAGACACAGTAACTGAGTGGATGTTGTTCCCAGTCCAACAATTCAGCTAAATCCCTGTAAGTAGTCACATAGTTGTGACAGTGGTGCATAATACAGCAGCAATCTATGAATACGTGGCTAGTGTCACTTTCTGCACCCTCCGCCTGCACTCCATATGAACAGGATAGACAGAGCACAGCAGCATTTTCACTGACCACGTGGCATCTTCACTCTGTGTGAGCACTGCAAACCTGAACCACTATGAACACAACATGGTCCTTATTCAGGGGACAAAATAAAGCAAAGCAGAAAACAATTTTTGCTTGGGATGTCCCACCTCTCCCAATGAAATGTGCTTTCCTCAGCCAGGGCTGACTTACAGACCACCAGTCACCTCCACAGTATTTGCAGCAGAACCTCACCTGGAGGAAACACAATTCTGAAGGCTTGGGAAAGAGTCTGCAAGAAGTTGAGAAATCTCTCTCATCTCCCATCCTAATTCTGTTTTAAGATGTACATACGATACGTTTATTTATAATTTATATGAATCAAACATAAACCAACTTAGAATTCACAAGCATTGCAAAACCTTGGAGGACAACCTGCTTGGGCACCTTGTGCCTCTCAGGACTGTCAGCTGGATACATCAATGACTGAACACATCTGCATCCGCCATGGGCTGTCATCATGCTTACAGAACAGAGATCAAAAATGCGTGTGAAAGAAAATATTAGCTGAGAACTGGAATGCTAACCACACCCTGACTGCAGCTATGCTTAGAAGAAAAAGAGACAAAGCTACATGTGCCCCTTCTTTTTAAAAATTCATTTAATACTATTAAAAAACAGGCTTTGGTTACCCTAAGATGCTGGCACTCTCCTCTTGCCTTAGCTGGGGCTTCTGCTGCTTTTGAAGCACCTCTGACTCAGGTCCAAGCTTGAAGGATGGGAGAAATGGATACTTGTTAAAAGCACATGCTTGTGCCACTTCACCCAACTTTAAACTTTCCTTTTATTCTTTTTTAAATTTTCTGTGGGATTTTATCCCAAGTACATTGCACCAGTGAATCAGACATGAGTAATAAATTCTGACCTCTTTTAAATGTTCTCCCATGAATTTAAATTGAAATCCTCATTAAACAACTAGATAAATGAATGCATTTAGTATGCATTTATGAGGATGCACAGAGATGTTGACAAGCAGCTGCCATTCATTTACCTTTTTCTCTTATCCCAAACACTTGGGAACAATCGGAGAAATCTCACATCTGGCAGAAGATTTAGAACAGACAAAAGGAAACAGTATTTCAAACAGACAAGTTACAGAAAACCCCACCCCTGTTACAAAATATCCTGGATGCCAAAGACAAAAATAGATTCAAAAAATTATCAAATCTGAAAAAGGAAAGTCCCTTTGGTGGACATGAAACAAAATGAACAAGACACCCAAGGTAGCAGAGGAACAACAAAATGTTCATGGGGCAGAAGGCACTCAAGATAACTCTGGTCCTTCCTCCACAAGCAAGAGTGCACCATACTAATTGCCATTAATCACTCTAATTACCCTGCGATGGTGTCAAGACTGAGGTGAGAATCAAAGTGAATTTTATTGTCTGGGAAAAGAAAAATAACAGTCACTAGACTGAGAACACAGACCCATGGAACTGCAGCAAACCCACACTATCCTAGCCATGCACCGCTCCCCAAAGCCACCTCTGGGTCCTGCCTGACTCACCAGGGATGGGGCACCCACAGCCTGCTATAACCAGGATGCAGGGCCTAGACAAGCTCTTCTTTCTGACACTGCCCCCCTAACCAGGAGCTTCTTTCCAACACAAATCCACTCTTGTGACCTTGTTGTGCCTAAATGTATCCCCAGGGATCTTCCATAACCCAGAAGCTCAGTGATTAACTTAATTAGGATAGCAACTTACGCATCTCCTGTTAATGAAAAGCCATGTGACACACCACTAGCTGATGATGAGCAGATGTGCTGAGCACGAGCTCAGACTGGGTGAAGCAGACCATAGTATAGCCTGACTCATTAACAGACAGCCTTTCCTTTACAAACACACTGGTGAGTGAGACCTGAAAATCTCCTCTGTGTGTACTACAAAGATGGCTTATACTACCCCTGCAACGATAATAATAAATGCAGCTTACTGTCAGCCCTGGGCAGAGGCAATAGATAACACGACAACCTGAGCGGAACCCCCATTAGGGCTCTCTGTAAGGAGAAGCTATCCTACAAATTGACTTTTCCACGCCTGTTGTCGCAGGGGGTAATTAAATTTGCCTTTGATTCCCACAGGATGCTCCGTCTGGGTTCAGATCAATGGCCCACCCAGATGTCTCACTGAAGTCTGCTTTTAGCTTACCGACTACAGAACAGTCATATAAACTTCTGGTGTGCTCAGGAAGAGACTCTAGTGTTCAAGTGATGTACATTCCCCAGAGAATTTCATTCTAGACACAAGCCAACTTGTGTCTAGAGGAACCAATTTTGGGTTAAGTACTGTGAACTTTTCAAAAGGACATCAAGTACTTTGCTGTGCAGTTTAGAAAGGACAAAGCAAACAGAGAGACATCTCCCAATGTCTGAGGGAGCTGAAGAGCTGCTCCCAGCCATGAACCGCCATGGATGTGGAAGGTGCTGGCTGGAGGGGCCCTGGAGGAGGAAGAACCCCTGACCAGGCATTCTCTCACAGTACCTTTTCTGAAAACCTAGTTTCCACCATTTAACTGCTGCATGTAACCAACAATGTAGGTAGCTGATTTCCTACACTTTTAACTCCCAACTTTTCCAGCTACATGCTTGGCAACCTTCTGTTTATGCTCCTCCACTGTCTTTAAAGAGGGAAAAGCAGCTCAACTCTTTGTTAACGAGGTAAAGGGCAACATTACTTCACTTAGAGATCCTCCATGTCCCTCTGATGTGCTCCAGGGCTCACAGCACTGGGTTCTTCAGGCAGAGAAGAGTAAGGACCATGAGGAGTGGGTGGCACTTGTGTGCCACTGTCAGTAAGTCAAAGACAAGAGACCTCCCCCCATTTCACACAACGGATAACCAAACCTTCACCCTTCGAAGCACTTGACATTGCTGTCTTGATCTTTTGCCATTGTTGTCCTCTCACATAACAAACGGAGGAATTGTTCTGCATGATCTCCATCTGCCCAAGTCTTCCTGTAGCACCTACTGGTAGTTCTCGCAGTAACACAGACATCTCTTTCCACTGGCTCATGGGCAATTGCTTAGACTGGATACCTGGCGGCCCTAGCTGAGGTGAGACGAAACTGAAACTCGACCCCAGCCTTCAGTCTCCCATTAAATTAACATACCATGCTCCTGAGACCACCTCACTGCCCTTCATTACCAATGGCTGGGGAAGGAACCCCTTGGCATTTGCAAGCTTGTTCCTGCTTCCATTCCTTTAATCAGTGCCCTGCAGTGACACAAACTGCTGCTTTGTTGTGCTGACAACAGAAGTCATCCAAGGTCTCTGCAGCTGTTCAGTTTGTGACACAGGCTTTGGCGCTCCTTGCTAAGGTTTTTTGGGTGCAGTCCCACATAGCTAGCTGTGCAATGTGTCTGTAGCATCTCTCAAATGAGACAAAGTGTCACAGAAGTCTGTATGTGCACATGGAAATCTGTGCAAGTGGATTGAGAAAAAAAACCAAAAAAGAAAGCAGGGTTTCCTATCTGTGCTGCTATGTCCCCTAGGATGGAGCTGGAATGTGCTGGTGGATTCAAACCAACACTAACAGAGAGAGGGAACGAGATAGGCAGCAACACAGCTCCTACCAGTCTTGTGAAATGAGGAAGAGCAGGCCAGGAAGAGGAAAGGGATGCTCAGCATGTTGTCTGCCCAGGAAAGGCTTAGTGTGACTCGTAGAGAACGCACGCAGGAGACAGCTGATATAAACATACTGAGTTCAGAAAAAGCTTCAGTGAGATCCTACACCTTCTTTGACATTAAAGTCAATTGTGCATGAAATACAAAGCCCTACAAAAACAGACTTCATTAGTTCTAGTGCTGACGGAACCACTTGCACAATATGTTAAGAAAATAATAATAGAAAAAACAGTCATAAAATATTGGCAGAATGGAGCTGCATGTCCAGAAGCTAAAATGAGTCAGAACAAGAGGCAGAAGCCAAATAGCTGCAACTTATTTATTAGAGATATACTGAATAAATGGCCCTGGGAACCACTGTACCAATTCATCCTCAACAAATGAGAAAGCAAAAGCTGTTTCCTTAAAGAACTGCCTTAGAATTAAATAATCTGTGGCAATATTAAAGCAGACCTTATTTGTGATTATTATTTTTTTTTTTTAAATTGTGCAGTACTGCTTTTTCAAGTCTAACAGCTAACCTTGGAGGCTGGGCAGGACCTGTTACACTTTTACTGACATATTTCTAATGCAGTAGATTGTACGGGAAAGCACCTTGAATGCAAGCAGCTGGCAAGAAAAGTCACCTGCATGTGCCTGCAAATACAGCAGCAGAGGTGTGGAGTGAAGCTGCTCTGCACCCAAGGATGGGGCAATTGGTCTCCAACGGGTCCATGGCCACCGACACCAACAGCTCAAATCCCAGCAATCGGTGGGAACACTTCTCTGCTAAAGCAGTCGAAGCCCAGTACAAGCCCAACTACTGTTAGACTTCCCTGATGACCATAGAAGGGGAAGGAATATCCACCGTATTTTCAACTTTGTTCAGCCATAACAACATTCTGTGCTTCAGCAGGAGGCGGGCAGAGAGAAATGTGGGTTCAGTTTTCACCAGAGAAAGCCATGCCGTTCCTCCCTGCTCCTCTGCCTGCAGATACACGGGCTGTATGACAGCGAGGTGAGACCACTTGGAGAAGACACGCACTCTCAAAAGCCCAGCACACACAACTCTGCACAGTTTCTTCTGCACCTGGGGAGAGGCCTCTCTTGCTTCTGTTTCCAAGGTCAAACTGCCAAAAGTGGCACACATACCTGGCTAACTGAGAGCCCCCAACTGCAAGTCTTGCTTGGGGACACCAGGCCCAACTTGCCCTCCCCAGGGCAAAAAAAACATAGATCCAGGGACATCTGGAAAATAAGACACAAAACAGAAATTCCAGGTGTTCCAATGGACATTAGTACTATTTGCTGAGCCCAACATTAGAAGAACAGAAGGCTGCTTCATTAAACACAAACATCACATCAGTTTTTCCCTCGTTGTGTGTTGCTGCGGTGCAGACCTGTCACAGACAGCTGCTCCCCAGGTCCTCGCTACTACATCCCACCCTCCATCACCAGGAATGGCAAGTATGAGTGTCCAGCACAGCGCAGCGGTGGGCTCCCCAAGATAAAGACCGAGGTCACCCCTGGACCAAGTGATTACCATTTCTCCAGCACTTCTGCCAGGCAAGACAACCACGCCTTCCTTTTGCCTTGTGCCACCTGCACCTGGGGTGCAAAACCACCTGCTCACGCCCTGAATGGGCTTCAGAGGCTGCAAGACAAAACAAACAAGGCTGAGCACCTCCTCCTGATGTTTCCTCTTTGCCTTGAGGAAAAGAGCCCAGCTTCACTGCTTTTCTCTGCTTCTCCTCTGCCCTAGGTGACTACTCCATTGACCAGGCCGACAAACACCTTTAAAAACGTGCGCCGGCGCAGTCCATGACTGTCCGGCACGAAGTCATTAAAAACGACCAACCTCCAGGTGAGGGAACTCAGGGAAATACCCACACTTGCAGCCTGCATGTCCTCTGGGGAAAATCTGCTGCTGGACAGCTTTTCCATCAGGCCTAGGGAAAAGCCTGCACAGCAGGACACAATGCTCTCTTGACAAGCTTGCTTCATGTCGCAGAGCACGGGCTTCTCTCAGCCCACAGAAGAACCAGCAACTGGGAGGAGGGGGCAAGACATCCTTCCTGCTCCTCACAGCGGGCTTGGCAGCTGCTTCTCTCCCACCCAGCAGCTGCTCCTCTCCCCGCAGGACTCACACGGGCGTTATTCTCATTCCCCTTCCAGGTCCTGGCATGTACACCCTGCTGAGGCTGGCGGGCCCCAACACCGCCTACACCCGAGCCAGCCTGTGCTACTCCATGAGAGGGAGGAGTAAGCACAATGACTTTGCCGAAGACCTCACCAAGGTGAGCTTGCTCCTCCGCTCTCTCGCAGCAACAACTGAAGCTCAGCTGCTCTCCTCGGGGCACAAGGGCTCCAGCACCTGCTGCAGCCTCTCTTCACACACACTTCCTTGCAGCGAACCCCAAGAAGCCATGGCTCCCCTACTTCTCTTCTTAACCGTGGGAGAGGGAGGCTCTGCCGACACCTGCACTCCCTTGCTTTCCAACTCTAAGTTTGGGTGGGGCAAAGCTCACGGGTACTACTGGGAATCTCCTCCTCCTCTGCGAAACCTGCCTTGTTGCAGGGGAAGAGGACATACCCTCGTTCCAACAGCTCCATGCCTCTCACACTACTTCTGTGGCCAGCCAGCTCAACTGGCACAGCCCACACAGGCACCCACCAAGAATCAACACTTGCCTTTTTCACCCAGCAACCTCCCTGCCTCTCTCACAGACACCAGGTCCTGCTGCGTTCCCCACCGTGGAACTAGATGTCTACACAAAAAGGGCTCCCAAGTACACCACGGGAACCAAAAGTAGCCTTGGAGGAGACAATACAGTGAAGCCGGGGGCAGCAGACTACTGCCTGGGAAAGATAAGGCAGCCTGCCTGCCTCTCCTCTGCTTTGCAACAACCAGCCCTTGGGCATCTCCCTCTTTGCACGTACCAAAGACTGCCTTCAGATAGAAGGCCTCTGGACTAAGAGCAACTTCCAGTGCCAGCTCAGCTCCAGCCATGAGCTCACCCTGCCAGATGGACTGGGCAAGTCACTTCATTTTGCATCCCATACAACATCTTTTCCTTCAGTGGCCTTCTAAAAACCCTTGGGGGATCTATGGCACCTGCCCCATAACTCCTTTTCTCTTGCCTTTACGTTCCTCCCCAGAAAGGGGAGAAATGCCAACCAGCAGCAGCCGCAGACCATTAGAAATGTCCTGAGAACCCAGGAGGTTTCCAACCAGTGTGCCACCAGGACAGGTGGACCTAGCGAAAAGTGTCCAGGCACACACACAGCCACGTGCAACAAAGGGCAAATGTACGTACATCAACTAGTTGTGCCAGACAGCCTTCACTGAAGACCAGTCTTTTTGAAAGCAAGGCACCACGGTCACCTTTTTGTCTTCTCCCTTTTCCCCTTCCAGGTGACGCTGATAAAGCCCATGCTTGATCAGGAGGCCTGCTCCCACTTTTTGTGCTCTGCCATTCCCTCTATACAACCCCTCTATTAACTCCCGTATGAGTCTAATAAAACAATGTACCCACAAAGGTCTCGTCTGTTCACCTCCAGCTGCGGGGAGAGGGGGTGTGCATGAGTGAGGACCATTGGCTCTCTCCATTTCCCATCTGTGCCTTAGCCAAAACATTGCGAGATGAGGACGAGGGGAGAGCACTGATATCAACAGCAGGAGCAAGGCAGAGAGCTCTGACAGCATCCTGTCAGATATCCGTACAATATCACAACTAACAGCTGCTATCCAGAGGTATTGCAAAATTTAACATTCAGGCTTATGGACCTCTGCAACTTTAGGAGTCAACGCGATCCCCAGCTGAGGTTAGGAAGGTATGCAGAGCCCTCTAACTAAAACCATTGGATTTAAAGACTTTAAGTCTTTTTAAAATTTAAAATATGAAACTTCTCTTCCTTTACTGCCAGAGTTTTGCTTCTTCCTCTTTGCTGTTACACAGTCTTACAAGGCTAATTTGGGTGCTATTAATTCCTGAAAGAATTTCAGAGTTATCTACTTTCAGGATTTCTGCTTTTACATTTAAAATATTCCTGTAAGCTGCAAAAGGCAAGTCTAGGGCTTGATGATGCAAAAAATTCTCCTACTAAAATTACAAGACTGAAAGACATGGCGATAGATCAACAGACTGAGCATCCTCAAGGCAAGACATAGGAAGGCTGTAACTCATCTATGTCTTGCTGGGGCTGCAGAGTCACTGCTCTGCACACCAGGAGCTCACCTTGAGTCTCACTCCAGTTTAGACTGTAAAGTGCCCATTATCCTCGCTTGGTGCATATATAGCTTTTCTTAAATTAACACAGATGCCATTTCCTATTATAAGTAATTTGTTCCACAAATAGACATTTTCAGGAACAACACCTGCTCCTGTGCTCAATTTGCAGCATGCTGGTTGTCTTATAGGAGTCAACACGAGAGGTCACACCAGTTAAACTACTTGTGAGATCTGAACTTTGTGGGATTGGGGCTTTCATCTGTATTTCGCTTTTGTTCTGTCTTTGCTTGCTGTGGTTTTTGTGATATTTCAGTGACACGACTCTCACGGGTTGTGTGGGGGTTATTCGTGAGGCATACTGGAAGTGCCAGCCTTTGTATTTCACCTATTGGTTTTGCATGAAAGGCAGTTGTAAACATTTTCTACATCATTTCAGAACACCTCAGAGGCAGTCTTTTTAAAAGTAATTTTTAGTAGCATTGGCTTTAACTGTTCCACGCTGCTGACAGGGCCCTTGCACACAGGTCTCCAAACTGCTGTAGTAAGAAATGGAGAAACAGGGGCCAGGTCATGCCCTGCCGTGTCCCCCAAACCCAGGCAGGTGGCAAGCTCTGCAGCCACAGGCAACGCTGCGCTTGAGGGCTCTGCCGTTCTGCCTCTGTCTGCAACACAACTTACAGCTACCATGGACCAAACCAGCCTCGAGACACAACGTGCCCGTGCTGTGTGCTGGACCCTCATGTCAGCAAAGGGCATGCCAAGGCTGCTGGCTGGAGAGCATGCCCAGTGAAGAAGGGTATGTCCACCAGGGATGCTCTCTGGAGCAGCAGTATGGCTGGTGGACAGTGCCAGCAGCCCCCAGGCTGCGGGGTCCAAGCAGGGATCCCCAGGAGCCCTGCGCTTCCCCCTCATATGCTGCCCTGGGCCAGTTTCCAAACGCTGGCACCAAACTCATCTCTCACCCAGCAATTACCTGTCAGGGTGAAACTCCCCTGGGGCTGGGAACTCCCTGCTACCGGGCAGGACACGGGGAATCACCGCAGCTACGTTCATCTGGGTTCATCCCGCAGAGCCCCACGGCAGCGCTGCACCTCTGCGTCCATCCGCCCAGAGGCAAACATTAACTAACCTGCTGTTTAGAGTGGTTACGCGTGGTGTGGCTTTGTACGACAAACCTGAGCAACATGGGGAAAAGCTTTCCAATGGCAAGAACAAAAAGATAAGAGGTCCTCAGTGGCACAAAGGGTATATTGCTGCTTTCATACAGCAAATAGTAGCTACCAAACTACCCCCAAGAAAATTCATTGCACGTGTAAAATCAGGAGAATTTACAAATCATTCCTTCTTCCTTTTCCAATTCTCCACACCCATAATCTATAATTTCACGTCTGGTATAGACCTGATGGATTGCAGCGCTGTTGATATACTGCAATAACAAATAAACAGTTATTATTAATGGGACTATAAATTACACGGTCAGCCCCCCTGCCAGCTAATTGTAGTCATTTACATTCTACCTGCAACACTGCCACTGCCATTGCAGCTGAATGTGCCACTCCTTGCCATACCCAGCCATAAAACCACGGGTGCGTGGAATCCTGCGGCTGCTCCGTCCACCCCAGCAGTGGCCACCCCTCCAGGCACGAATGAAGGAAAACTTTCTGCAGCATAATGGCTGTGCAGGAGAGGATCCTGATATAAAAATGAATGTGTTCAGGTTTTTATCTGTGGTTAATTTACTGCTATGAGCATATGGAAAAATGAATGCTAATTGAGCTGGTACTGGGCATTCATTTTCCTTATCCCTGCACAGGAAGGGACAGTAGGTTTTCACACCACACCAAGGGATGACATTGCAGCAGAGCTCCATCCTTCAGCCAATACACAATTTGCAGCTCCTCAGATATAAAACTCAGCAGTTCAGCACGTAGCTGCAGGCTGCTGGACTCCAGCGATGATCAGCTGCGATGGTTAATCATTTCATCTTCATGTTGTGAAACCCTCCCATGCATTCCTTCAGCGTTATCTACTGTTGTGTGAGGTTTTAGCTCAGGCAGCTCCCTTGGGCTCTCTAAAATCAGCAAGGTTGTTATTTTTATATGTGTTTGCCAAATGGGTGAGACAGACTCTAAAGACCTGTGAACTATCTGGGTTTTTTTTATTTAAAAAAACCCAGAATCCCCTGCTGCCAGCTCTGGTGTGGTTAAATAAAGTCCTTGTGCTGCTCTGCTTGCAGGGATGGTGGGCAAATTGAATGGGTGGTAGGGAGAGAGGCACCAGCTGGGACAGTGCTCAGTTACACACTTCAGTGATGTGAGGACAGAGGTGCTGCCCTGAACGAATGCTTTGTTTCAGGTTTGTCCTGTTCCTGCTATGAGGAAAGTGAACAGCATTTCCCTGGTGCTGTCTCCCTGGTTGTTCTGCCCTCTGTTAACCAGAAGACTTTGGGTGAAAGAAGCATATGAAGGATGCCAGGTAATCCCCGCTGACGCACCCACGGGCAGGAACGCTTTATTTCCTTGAAACATGTCGCTTGCTTTGGTTTTACAGCAGGAGGCTGCCATATCCCGTGTTAAAACCCTGCTGCTCAAAAGTTGGTGTCCTTTGCTTTTATTTTCTTTGCAACACTGCAGGATGCAAAAATTCTCTTTTTCTTTGTGAGCAGGTGCAAGAAGCCGGTTTGCTCATGCCTGTGCTTCTACAAGGCTGTGGCTGCAAGGTGACACATGCACTGGCCTGTCACCACCTAATGGCAGCATTTGCATGGGATGAAAACACCAAGTGGATTCATTGGTAGGAGGTACTGGATGGCATGTAGTTGGGAAGAGGCCTGCACTGATAATGCGAAACAAAAACGCTCACTTCCAAACTTTCATGAAAAAATCAGGCCATAATAAGCACTTAGCAGAAGAGGAAAAAGTGTTTCAACACCAGCTTTCAGTAGAGTGGGACAGGAGCAGAGCAGCAGCAGGCTCTCTGGGAGACTGTTTCTCCCAGGCTCTCTGCCCCAAGGTTAGAATTTCTTCCAAGCCTCCCTTCCAGGATAAAAATTCTCCCCCCCGTAAGGCTGTTCCTTCTGATCTTGAATGTGTTTTCATTGCTGAAAGAGGAGAATGTATCCACTACCAAATTTGCTGCTGATTTCTGGTGGGGCTCAGCTACCCTCTCTTGGCTTGAAAACACACTGAATTAATTTGGGCTGAGCAAATACAAACAATAAAAGAGATTTCTAATATGAGAGCTTATTCAGTATTATTTTATATAAAAGAAAACTCTCTGACACTTAAAGATGCCTCCCTTCCCCAGGGGAGGTTTTTCAAACAGCCCAAAGCATGGGAAGCACCCAGGTCAAACACCAGCTCTTTAACCCCATCAGAACTATACACACACAGACTTGCCCATCACATAATCCAGCCTCCTCCACCCAGAGGCACAAAGTGAATAGCTTCGCTCACTGCCAGATTCATTATCTTTTCTCCAGTGGATATTAGAGAGGCACCAGTCCTCCCAGTGCCTCCCGCCACACTCAGCCCTGCAGAGCTGAGCCAAGGTGGCTATCGAAACCCCAGCCGATTCCTACATCACTGCTCACCTCGCATAGCCCCTCTCCCCGAGGCTGCGGTGATCCCACCCACTGACTCACGGCTCCTCTTCCTCCTTCTACCAGCTCCAGCACAGACACAAACCATGCTTGTCCCCCTCAGGCAGAAGAAAATGAGGTAGTGGATATAGATTTGCTCAGAGGTGGAAAAAGTCGGAGCAGGAGGTTGGCATTAGACCAGACAGGCAGGAGGGAGAACAAGGAGATGCACTGAAGGCAACACAGGTAGGGTGAAGCGAAAAGACTGGGAAGAAGTAGGACGTACCCACTTGGGCTGAGAGTGGCCGTAAGAACAAAAAAATATGAGAGAGAAAAACATAAACCAAAGGAAGAAGTTGTCAAAATCATCATGAGTCTTTTCTCCTGAGTGCACGTGCACCATGCAGCACTGGGCAGCTTCCATCTGTTCACCTACCTGGAGCAACTGCACCGAGCACACGGTTATATTATCATAGAAAGAAACAGCAAACTGCAATCAAAAACAGTCAAAGAAAGGGTTAACTAGCATCACTCTGCCTGAGTGGCACATTCCTCTGGCAGTAATCTCTTCTATTTTTAAGGGATTAAAAACTAAGAAAGTACAGCGGCGTCTGGCCCATAATTTGCAGAAATAACAAATCAAATGCCTTAGAATTGATAATTTGGTAGATTAAATAATCAAAGACTAGTCTGTTGGTGTCCACATCTGATAGTGCTTTGATCTGGTTTATATCTTATAAATTTTTTCATGGACTAACTTTGTTGATTATCTTCAAACTGTGACAGGTTTTATTCCATCAGCAACTCAGTTGCCTTTGGAGAAACAGCCTGCTCTTTAAAGTGCAAATTAAGAACCAGGGAAGAGAAGAAAGGATGGAGGTGTTTGAAGGAACTGCTGGATGTCAACAGAGGTCAGTGTTTTGGTTTTTATTTCTTAACTACAGACGTACAAATGACCTAACGCAATCCAAAATGAAAAGCTATGACCAAGAGAGCAGGAACAGCCGACTACAGTGCTTTAGCATCCTGAGCAGCAGCCCCAGCCATTGGGACAGTTTTGTGGAGGAGACGACAGAGCCCACAGCAGAATCCCTCCTGGAAAGCCTATACCAGCAGGATCTCCAAGTTAGCAGGAGGAGATGCCGGCCTATCCTTTTGCTAAAACACTGAATATTGCGTTCCACTGGGGAAACACTAAGCAGAACAGAGCTTTTAAAAGTGGCAGTGCATTGCCCATTCAGATATCAAATGAGCTGGCCGTAACCCAAGAAATGCAGGGAAATGCAGCTTATTCCACTTCCAGTTCTCCTGGGAGCAGAAGAGGTTAGCAGGGGCAGCCATCAGCGAGCGACTGCTGCAGCTGGCTCTATTTCCTTGAGAGCTGCCACCACACAAACTACTCTGCTAGTCCTGCTAGAGAGATGCCAACCCAGGGCTCTCTTCAAGGCTCTCTCCATCTGCTCGTGGCACCACTGGCAAGGCTCCCACACCGGCCACGACTGCCTGGTGCAGCTGGTCTGCCCTGGTGCCCAGCCTCTGCTGTACCAAAGCGACGGTGGGGCTGCCTTGGGCAGCTGCCTGGGATAAGCTCTGCAGGGCACGGCCACGGGGTGCTGGTGCTGGTGCTCGCCCGCTCCCCGGAAAGCTGTGATGAGCAGCCGATACTAGCCTGGCTTTTTGAACTAGTCCCAACACCACAGAAAGATTAAATCTTCATTTTAACAAGATTATTATGGTTTCCTAGGCAATCCCATGCATACAAACAATGGAACTAACAAAACATTGGATAAAGACATATCACTTCAATTCCCACACACTGCAAAGTATTACTTGCCCTGGGGGAACTCTGTGGGGAAGACGAGAACATTTCAAGAAACTTAACCCTGAAGAAATGAGCTGGAAACTTCAAGTCTGACCAGTGTGAACATGTTAGAAACCACGCAGCTGACATACAACCTCCAGCCTTACTGAGTCAGATACTTTACCTCTGAGTCAAGCTTTTGCCCAAACTGTGTGAAAACTTGCTTATAGACATAAAGGGAGACATATGTACAACCTGTTCTAAGAAATGTGATTCTGCACCTGAGGGTCTGCTATAGGATTTTTAAAGAGGCTTGATGTTAACTTTATTGTTGTTATTATTTGTATTACTGTGCTTCAACTCAGCAATAGCTAGAGTCAACTTCCAATTATTAATCAAATAAACATACGCAGAGGTCTGGAGGGCACTATGCCAAAAGCCAGCAGGCAGTTCAGTAGAAGAGTATGAATTCGAGAGTAGCCCTGAAGAGAAGGACTTGGGGGGTTGGTTGATCAAAAGCTGAACATGAGCCGGCAGTGTGCACTTGCAGCCCAGTCGACTAAGACAGAAAAATCTCAGTTATATCATTAACTACCCACCACCTATTGGGAACTTTGGTCCCACTAATCAAGAAGCACAAAGAGATGCATTTGAGTCCCACCCTGAGACTCTCTCTACCACCTGACAAAAATTACACAGACACACATTTGCAAACAAAACCACAGAGCTCCTCTTACATGGAAGTGAAATCTGCCAGCACCACAGAGAAAATGGTCTGATTCAGTCTGACTTACGGGATTCAGCTCTGTTTTACAAGCTCCATCCTGTGTAGCTTCCTGCTCCTACTAAAAACCAATGACACCCAGATCATAGTATCTGCTAACGCATGCTGTACAACAGTGCTTCACATTGCAGCACAACATAACTGATCATTAAGCCAGGAAAATGAGAATTGCCTTCTTGGGGTTTTGATGGGGTCCACTCAATGTACTCATTCTATTTACTGCTGCCGTCTTGTACAGGAGCTAACCACAGGCTGCTGACAAAGAATTTACATAGCTTTGGTAGAGTAGATTGCTCATAAATTTAATAGCTCCACTCAATTTTCTTAATAAACCTCAGGAGACATCTTCTGCATTCCCCAACTGACCTAAGCTATTGGGCCCCACACAGAACAATCCTCTTTTTTTCTTCAAAAGCTGATGGCAGTAACAAATTGCATTTCCACTGATGAAATCTATGCATCACAGGAACATTGCAATTCTGCTCAAAGAAGAAAAGCTTCAAAGAACACCAGCTCATATAAACCAAACCCCACAGGGCTCAGAGCTGCTGGAAAGGAGAAGCACCTATTTCCCAGCTAAAAAGGTTTGTCTCCCTGTATCCCCTTCATGGAGAGGCTGATATAGTAAAAGTTGGAGATTCTGTGACAGCGTCATGCTACCCTCATCCTGCGACACAAGTCCCTTAGACCCAGCCTGTCTCATGGACTAATCTGGTTTCTAGAAAGTAAGGCATCTCGGAGAAGAAGCTGTTAACAACAAACTACACATCCCCACTTGCATGATGCTTCCACAGCTAGACCCCGAGTCCAAAAGTGCCTGTGGGTCGTCTAGGTTGACTGGGATTTTTTCATGTCAGGGACAGCCAGATTTCATCAGGTGCACAACAAGAAGTGTGATAAGCTGCATTTTGGTAATGCATATCTTCCAAATAGAAAAAATAGACTACATTGCTTCTCTCAGAAATACATTCCAACAGTTAATCTTCCTGAGTGGCAGAATATGCACCTTAGTTTACACCAAACTGATTTTACACTCAGCTTGCCTGTTGGCAAACTGCGAGCGTGACACAGTTATGAGCCTTAGAGAGCTGAACCTCTCAACCGAGCTCATTGAAACACACTGGGTAGGAGCAGCTCTTGTGGAGAAACATTTGTCCAGGAGTTCATCAGAAAGCACAGAGTTTCTCTCTTTAGGGTACAGGGGAACATTTCAGACACCAGTGGCAGAGGTACGTCTCGCGACTGTGCTCTGAAGCAATCCTGTCTGAAGCACCTGGGTGTCCAGGATGAACTGATGGAAGGCATGTTTTACGCAGATACCCATGTAATTCCTCTCATGAATGGAATGAGCTCTTTGCAAATCATACAAATCCTACAAAAAATATTGTGATGCTGTGATTGTTTCCTGTCTTTCAGATGAGCATTTGCCACTAGGGCCTTTAGGGCTGAGGACTGACACTTTGTCCCATATTTATACAGCACCCAACCAGGAACTGAAGCTTCGATAGGTGTAGTATCTGTCTCTCTCTTCTTCAGTCTTGTTATTACTGAGTCTCTCAGCAACAGAATGAATGTTTGCTCAATTATATTTATTTTCTCTGGAAGGATATTTCTCTTTTTTTTTTAAAAAAAAAAAACAAACCCATGTGCTTGTAGTTTCTTGGCAAATGGTGCCAAGGAATGGAAAAAAAAGCCCTTGGCAAATGGTGCCAAGGAACAACAGAAATGCATTTCTTCATCCTACACCTCTTCAACGGTTCTCTGCCCTCCCAAACAAGACCTCTTTCTCTCCAAGACCTGAGACCACTGGTGCCCATGGTCATTACAGAAGTATTCCCAGTGCTGCAGCCTGCCACAGCCGATGACAGCTCTATAATCTAGGTGCAATCGGATATGTTGCCATGCTTAAGGCAGCTGGTTTGTGTTGGAGGTTTCAGTGTGGCATGCCTTCGAACTGATGTAATCCTCCATGTTTTGTCTGAAAAGTGTGGCTTTCTGTCAAGTTCCCTCTGGAGCCCAATGAAAGAAACCTATATTTTTCCAGCCCTCCTTGGCCACAGTGATAGTTGATGGGAGGCTGCCACATGTAATTCAGAAACTCGGGCTCATCCCTGGGCAGCATGCAGCGTGCTTGCCCACAGAAAGCTGACTGTCAGCTGAAACCAACCCAAATTACTGCCTTTTTGAAAAAAGAGATTCAGCCATTCAGAAGCAATAGAGTTTTGCCAACCCAAACTAAGTCCCTCCAACAAATTAAGTCCCATTTGTTTATTACCGAGTATTTACTACCTTGCAGAAATGTGAAAATATGAAACATATTCCACTTGGGGACATTGCCAGGGGCTGTTTTGCTGAGAAAGGCCGACACATGTACTCTGGTCTCGCTGATGCCACAGGGGCCGCCCCTTCCAATCTGTGCCCTTTTCTATAAAACCCCAACTCTCAAATGCCATCAGTCTTCTCTATTTGCAGGCGCTGATTGCACGCTGTCCTCGCCCTGCCAGGCTCTGTGGTTTCCTGTGATGTTACCGGATTTTCAACACCATTTTTTCAGCAGGCATGGAGAAAAGTTAACACTCTTTGTCTTCTCCCCAGTGAACAGCTGCAAGACCCCCTGCCTTAACTCGGCTGTGCCCAACACTGCTGCTGCCTGGGAGCTGCGGAGAGGCAAGCCTGTAAGTTCTGCTCGCCCACTCCAAAGGACAAAGGCTTTATAAAGGAGTGGTGCTGGGCTAGTTTCAGAAGGCACCAGAGTGTCGTGAGCCTGTGAGATGGAGGGTGTCAAAGCAGTACATGATTACCAGGGTATTGCAAACTGGTGATTTTTCAGTTTCTCTTTAGGGGGAAAATGAGCTCCTATATAACATTTGTACATTCCAGTATCAGTGGCTTGGGGACCAACTCATGGCTACCCTGAGTAGAAAATGGAAAATGAAGGGCTATTCCCTTTTGAAACCTCGTAAATGACAGCACATCAAAATAAGAACATCCTTGTCTCCTCTCACTACAGGCAAGTCTGAACAAAACAGTAGGATTCTCTGTAATTAATTGCCACTGTACCCAAACCAGCAAATCAGCCATTTTCATCTGTTACCTACGCATGTTTCTGTTGAGGGAAATGTAAATTTACAGCTGGATGAGAATCACTTCCAAGGACTGGGCAACAGTGCTGGAAATTATTTATTCCGTTACGTTACTTTTTAAAGGTACCTTTATTCAATTTTAACACTCAGCTACAAATTTTCCACATAATATTGGATAAGTCATGCAAATCACCACCTTACTAGTATGGCATCGCTAGCAATCAGCTCATAAATCACAAAGGCTTGGCTCTTTCTTACTAGGTCATTCCTACAGAAAGACTGTTTCAGAAGGAAAGCAGTGGACTAACCAGTACAAAAAGCTTTTTTAGGGCTGACTTTAAGACCCAGCAAACAACGCAGAGATGTCAGCAGCTAAAGGCAGACAGCAACCTTCCTGCATATCTTTTTCGCCTCAGGCAGATTACTGAATATACAATACATAATACAACCCTATAATGGAGCCACTCCAAAATCCTGGCTACTAACACTACAGATGCTTCCCAAGCGCTGCCCCTTCAAACCTTCTCACACTGCACTTCACAATCAAGCAAGGTACATAAAGTTTAAAAAAAAGAGCAGCTGAAAGTGACCTTTGAAAATAGTAAAATGTTAATTTCAGCTATTGTTTTATGTATCTGCAATAATTTATCCATGACCTGACATAGCTTCCTCGAGGTCTCCCGCCTACCCGTTTGTGACTGTGCGAGCTCAGCCGCAGCGACTCCCGCAGCACGTACCGCTGTCGCTCCTTGACCTGTTTCCCTAGAACAGAGCTTGATGCTTTTGACAGGTCTACCTCAACTATCTATGCAAAGCAAAAACTGGTGAGCCAGGAATGAAAGCTGCTTGGTGAAGGGGAAAAAGAGAATGACTGACAACCTACCCAGACATCCCTTACGTACAGACCTGCAAGTGTAGGTTGGCCAAGGTGAGTCTTAGGGCAGGGGGCCTGCAGTGGAATTGCAGTCCCAGTGCTGACCTTGCTGGTAATGCTCAATGAGTTTTGTGCAAATACAGAAAGATTTGTCCATATCAGTATTTAATTTTGAGTCATATAACCCAATATGGTACATGCTCTTGGTGCTGTTTCTTCTTTTTTTACAACTTCATATACATCATGCTGTTTGGTTTACTTGCCCATATATATGCACATAGACACAAAGAGGTAAGTAATCAAAGTATTTGGCCTTTACGAAACAGGATTTGGGGCTGCTTACATACATAATGTATGTGTTACATACAAAGCCATGACTAGAGAGTTGTGATAACCTTCAGAAGAGCCTCCAGGTAATGATGCATAATTAAAGGACTTGCCTAAAGCTACTGAGAAAAACAAATAAGAGTAAAAACAAAACAAAACCAAACCCTTGTTATACTTACATCTAGTATTAGACACCTGTTGTGGTGGTTTTATAAAATGCCCTTAAAGCAAGTGATTCATAAGCCACAGGTCAGCGACAGACAAATAAGAAACAACAAAATCAGCCGGTGTGAAGCCTGGCAGTGCAAAGGACCAGTCCTGACACCCTGACACACTCTCTGTGTTCCATAAAAATAGCATGACTTAAAAATCAAACCACAAAAACATGTTTCATAAGAAATAATGTGTGATGGCAAGTTGCCTACAGCAACATTTAGTATTTTTCCTTCTGTCAGCAGGAAATCTGGCTTTTGCTCTTTTGCCAGATGAACACTGTCCATACTGAAAGCCAAGGGCACACAGGGCTGGATAGTAGGGAATAACACTTCTTGGTCACTTTTATTAAAACTACTTTCTTTTCACAGTATTCAATATAATTCAGCTCGCGCATCAGACTTCTCTTCAGAACTCATCCCCTGTACCCAGCTGAGAAAACTAATTATATCTAAACATTTAAAAAAGCTTCCTGGGAGTGTAACAGATGATCAGTGAGGTCTAAACCTCAGGAACACTTCTCTGCATGCGAGTCTTCCATGTCAACTCAGATCTTTTAATTTTTCAGAGATGTTCTGGGATTTGAGCACTTACTTAAGCCAACATATTCCATTCTCAACCGTTCAAAACAGATTTTTATAATTAAACCCAAGTGATGGCACAGTGGGAACCACTTGGATGATGAGCTGCTACACAAGTCAGTCTGTCAAGACAAATCAGTTTGTTATATATCAACTTAGAAAAATAAACTCTGTATTCATGGAAGAACCCATTTAAGTTAACAGTGGATTATGGATTCTTCCCTCTGCACAATGCACACCCTCAATAAAAGGTTATTTTTTTCAGCAAAACCTGATTTTTAATTGCTGAGCAGGAAAAAAAGAAAGAAAGAAACAAAGAAAAATGTTCAACCTGCCCTTAGAAATGAACAAAACTCGTATGTAAAGCCGAACACTGCTGCGCACGTGTGCTGTGCTGAATCCACTCTAATTGTATTTGCCCTGCACACGCTGTCCTACAGAAGGGCAGTAGAAGCAAACATTAACCAAATCACAATGAAGGTCCTTTCTGCATGTCAAGAAAGGAAAGAAATGCAACAGATATGGAAGAAAGTATAAGATGTTGAATGAAACAAATCACGGTTAGCTACTCAGCATTTTTGGAGAGAAGGCAGATCATATTCGGACCTATCGGTCTAAATGAAAGCCCCCTAAAATAAGTGTTCCTACTGACTTCAGCGGGATTTTGGATCACATCCAATGCTGTCCATTACCATATGATGGATGTGAAGATACACCATCATTAATACCCAAAATGTCACCTCTTAAAAACTTTATAAACAGACAAATACAAGAAAGAGTAAAAAAGGAGTTGATAGGCAAGAGGAACTGCTGAAGGGAAAATCAAGGTTAAAAAAGACAAACCATTAATGCTCTTAAGACTGATTATGCAATTTGGTGATGGGGACCACATCTCAGAGGCAGATGACAGCCTGAGTTATGGCTTCAGGTTCTTAGACCCTCAGACACTAAAATTCAACCATCAGCTTCCTGCTTTGCACAGAAACCTATTCAAAAGTTTGGGTTCCGAGAAACAGGCAGAAAAATAGTGGCTTGTTGCCTATTTATTGAAACTCATCCACATCGCTTTCCTTATGTTGTTTGCATTTGTTCCTCCTACTTGCTCTGTGTTTCCGTGCCCAGATGAAGTGTGGTACGACAAGCTGACACAACAGCTGTACCAGTGTTATTCCATGTCTAACTCTCAGAACTCGCTTGTGTTTAGTTTGATCAGGAACAGGGGATGGATTCTTCTTTTGCCTAAGTTGTTTTTCCTTCTTTTTTTTGAAGTTTTCTCTTGACATTATAAACAGTGTTTTAGGCAGGCAGGTAATTAAATGTTCATTAAAACAACTAATTAGAGTAGCACCAAAATTACAAGATTTTTATCCACTGCCTTAAGGGCTAGGGTCTTCAGAGGGAAAAAAGTCAATTTGAACCAGAGAACTGACAGGAACCGGGACCTCTAATAAGAGTCTCAAATGAAGTCTAAGCTGCAATTGATGTACCAGAATTAGAACATCTTCTGTGGTCACCAGCAGATGTTATTTCACAACTTCAAAGCTAAACACTAAGTACAGAAGAAAATAAATATTCTTCTTGACTAAGAAGGGGATTAGCACATCACAGTGAAGTCTGCAAAATACATATCTAACTTCTAATTGTAGCTCTCAGCATTCTAATTACTTATTTGCCCACTGCACACATACACGTGACCCTTTGCTGAAAACTGCAGGATGGGTCTGTGCTCACGGAGCTGTTGGACATTAAGTCGCACAATCTCACTCACTCCGCGGCTGCGGAGATGCTGCTTACAGAGCCAGTTCAGTCCTCATCACAGCAGGCAGAAAGGGCAGACTCACAAGCTCCTGGTACTTAAAAATTTAAAAAGAATGCAAAGCTTTGCCCGTCATGTATGAGATGAGACTTACTCTGTCAGACAGTTTTCAACATTGTTGGCAAATAAATGCTTTTATAAAACTGCAGAGATTGCATTTATGATCTGATATAAAAATCAACAGATGACTGTTAAGTTATTATAATGAAGAACTTGTTTGACAGGATTACATTCATTACTGTAAGTGATTTACATCCTATAAATCACTTCTTTGGGGATTTACTTTAATTTTCCTTTGGCTGGCAGTGCTACTCATTCCGTTCCTGCTATTTTGGAGATGAAAGTTTGGAACATCTCAGATATGTAGAATGCATAAATATTACGAAACAGGCTGAGAAAAGCTGTCCTGTTTGTCAAGTGCCTTTGGCTAAAGGAAATTTTGAGATTCTTGTACCATCTGTGTCCGTATCCACATACACTCACCACATTCAACCCTGTTCATGCAGTACCATCCCCAGAGCCAGGTCCCCAGCCGGCTGCAGCTTGGCCCATCTCCCCAGATCTCCGTGGATCTTGGCCGATTCCTGTCAGGTGAGAATCTTGTGTCTCACCCCAGGAACTATTTCTAGAGCTTTATTCAGGTGGTGCAATGCTGGAAGAAGAATCACAATAACCTGAAAACAATCTACTACCAGTGTCAATGGAGAAGAAGAAACATACTAAACATGTCGCAGCCTGCAACAGAGCAAGGGTGGGTTTCATGTGTCCCAAAACTCCTGCCCATAGTGCCAGAAAAGGGAAATCTAGGCTAGGCTGGGCCTAAAGTCATAGGAAAGCATTACAAGCAGAAATCATGGTCATGTCTTATTTGCAATCAAGCTAATTTAAAGGGGAATGGTACCTGTAAAGTCTGGATAAGCAAAATTTGATGTGGTGCAGAACATGGAATCGAAATCCAAGAGACAATAATGCCAGGGAAAGAGACCTGGAAATGCAGATTAAGTCCATCACAGTCCTAAAAGCTTCAGGTACCTCTCTGTAATTAAAGCTTGTCTCCTGGTGAAGTCATCTTTAGTCTACAGAATGTAATGGGGAGATACGAATGAATAAAAACTATTTAATGCATGAAAGGTTGCAAGACTGAGTCCTAATGCCCGAGCTCTTCCCCCAGTAACTCCCAGATAAACTTGCTGCTCAGCAGCTCCGTGTGCTCCAGCTTCCTTATAAGGAATGCAAAAGGACAGCCGGTGACTCTGAAGTTTGTATGATCACCACAAGCTTTGTCTTGCCCTCATCCCTTTCACTGTCTCTTGGACTTCAGTACAAACTTCATGTACCCAGATGGAAAAGCAGAATTTTGAGTGGATCTATTCTGCCTCTGAAAGCCTCTCAGGGATGGAGGTCCTGTTCACAGAAGGTGCAGAGAACGATAGGAAACACAGAGCATTAGCCCGCTTGGATACATAAAGAGTGATATAACTGTGTATCAGTGTTATATGGATGAAAGGGTATTATCACACTTTGAAATGAAAGCCTTTAAAAGTGAAGGCTAAAGGGGTGAAAACTGATATTGAACTCTGAGGAAGTTTCACCTTGAAATTAGCCCTTTGGGAACCATAAGGATGAAACAGCATCAAGTTGAAGGGGAACTGCACTGCCTTGGCAAACTGACCATGACCAAATCACTTTGGATGAGCGAGGGAGGCTTGCAAATGCCTGCTGGACCCCATGTGCCACGCTGGGTCTCTGATGGGAAGTTAAAACAACAGAAAATGTTCTAGATTAAATCCTTATGTACTCCTCAGAAAGGCTGAATCCTACCAACTTCTTCACAGAAATCATATTATGGAAAAGACAAGCCACATCTAGGAAAGTGCTCTAAAAATTCATACTTTCCTTATTTGTTCTCTTTTTTTTCCCCTAAAAGCAGCTGGAATACAGAATAACCCAGGAGAGCCAGCAAAACCACCATGCCTCCAAAAATACCCTCTCAGCTGGGGCTGGGCAGACAGGCACGCTTTCCGAGGGGCCACAAGCCACGTGTCCAGCCGTTCAGAAACCAGCCTTGCCATCCAGTGAGGCCCTGAAGCTTTTGGTGACAATGATGGGAGACGTGGCTGTGGACAGCCGAGCAGCTCCGGGAAGCCCAAGCGCCTTGCGTGTCTGCAGCAGAACAGCTGCACTATGGTGGCTCCTGGTAATAATCCCCATCCCTTTCCCAGTTCTGGGGGGAAACCGACCGCTCCCTCACCTCCATCTGGAGCAGCAGCTGGACATGACATGCCAAAGGAAAAAATCCTAGTGGGGCAAAAATAAAAATCTCTCAACAAGACAATTTTTGTGCTAGGAAATGTTACCAACCTAAATCCCATAGGGTTTCACTAACTAGTAATTTAATTACTCAAATCCCTTTCCAAAGGCACAGTATTTTCCCCTGAAGAATGGGCTGGTGACCGGCAGCCCTGTACAGAAAGGAATGCTTATGTGGTTTTTCACGTTCCTCTCCCTTCCTTTTCCCTCCCAATTAAAACAACTTGCCTTTGCTCTCTGAGCACTTACTTTGCCCCTCAAATCTCCTTTCATACAAGCCGTTCTCTCTATTTTAGCCTGTGGTGGCAGGGGGACCCGCAGGGCTGTGCCTGGGCCCTGACCCAGCGAAGTGCCTGCCCCCTCGCTTGGCTTTGCTCCTGCCACCCATCCACTCCGTGTGGTTTGCAGCACAGTGGGCAGCGGCTCTCCCAGCTGCCGGTGTGGCCCCAGGGAGCAGCGCAGGGGACCCCAGCCCTGGCTGGCTGCGAGCCCAGGCAACACGGCCCAACCTGGTTTGCATGAGCTAGAAGGAAGGCTCGACCCATTCATGCTGTGCCACCTACAGCAAACTGCAGCAATCTGTCCTATGCAGTAATATTTGAAATACTCCATCCTCCATGACGGAAGGCAAAAGCCAAGTCACCAAAAATAATCAGGTCTCTAGCCAAAAGGCTGACAAGACCCGTTCCTTGTTTCAGAAGGCTGCACTGCCCTCTGCTTTAAAACCTGCAGTCAACTCAATGAAGTCAAGGGTCCTGTGGGGAGGTTATCAGGCTTTTAAATACACAGCTTGCTCTCTAAGAAAACGAACAAACACATTAGCCCCATGTTTCTGCTGGAAATGTGCATTGTTATCTTTAGCAAAAAGACATCATTTTTATTTTCAGCAAAAAGCTCCAGGGAACAGCGCTTATAACCAAAAACTATGTTATTTCTCAAACAGCCAAGAACAGTTGCCTTCACTGAGGCTGGAACGCTTGGCTAAATTACACAGACCCCAGTAAGAGTGCAGCCTCTCCCAGGCAGTGCCCGTGGGAGCAGCCCCAGAGCCCTGTCACCGGGTGCCGAGCTCCCTCTGCCAACAGCCCTGCCCGGGGGAGCTGTATGAGGTCCCTGCGTTGCTGCGGCAGCTCAGCAGCACACCTGGTTCCCAGGGCAGCATGGGCTTTAATCACTGCAGAAACCAGAAAGCGTGCTGCCAGGCCAAACTAACAAGATGGACTATGTGAGTAACAGCTCTCCTCTCTCCGAATTCACAGGATATTTGAGCAAGAAAATTGGATTTAAGTTGGAAGTTCATGTAGAAATACAATGTTTGGAAACATCAAACTACTTAAAAATACAACTTTAAGCAGAGCCTTAACATATTGAACCATTGTACCCTTCTGCCCAAGGAGAAGAGCAAAGTAAAAGCTCTTGGCGGCTCTTCCCATGATGGACTGGTCCTTCCAGACGCAGGCTGCATGATGGGCAGGCATTTCCCTGGTCTTTGACACTTCTATGCTCTTATCCCCACAGAACCAGCTTCCAATGAAAACGAGGTTAGCAAAGCACTGACTTGTGTCAAAACTCTCTCAATGTTTTACCTAGGTAGATGCGACCCAATGAACAGATTCAATGCTATCTGTACACAGTGTTTACGACTACATTTTTCATTTCTGATGCTCAATCTTTCATCTTCATACACTGTGCTTGTTTTTAGACAGACCTTTCTCTTCTCCAAGTCTACCACCTCCCGCCTCAACAACCAAGCGCAGAGGAATCACATACAGTCACCTGGTGATGCCACCTCAACCGTGCAAGTTCCAACAGGGCGCAGTGTGAGTGGGGAACCCAGCTGGTGACCACGCTTAGGCCACTGTAGGAATCTCTTTCTCCTCTCCAATGGGGAAGTTGCCTCTGCAGTATGACTCTCCTTCCATCAAAGCGAGACTCACCAGAACACTGTGCAAGTTCTTGCAAATTGTTGTTTCCTGGACATGTTGCTTTTATTTGCACAAACATGCCTGCTCCATCTGCTCAGCTTCGGGCACATTAATAAAGCTGTGGCAACCTGAAAACCTTCCACTCTCTGCACAAAGAGCAATGTGACTTCAATGATGATGTTTCTGAAAGGAACTGGCACCAGCAGGAGAAATGAGGAATTCACCATCGGCTATGGTGTGAGCTAAAGAATAGCCTTGGGGGTGAGAAGATGCCAACGACTCACCAAAGAGTGAGTGGAAATGGGGGCTTCCCAGAACATATGAGGCTTGGCAGAAGCAGTTGTTAATAGTGGTGTTGGTTCTCAAACTTAAGTCCTGAAAGTGTAAATGAAAGTAGGGCTACAAATAGAAAAGCTTACAGGGACAAATGCCTTGATAAACTTGGGATCATGAAAGGGTTAAGTTAGGGGTGAAGTATGTTTCCCAATTCCAAATACTTATGCCCATAAAAATTCAGGAGTGGAGAGAGTGAGCAAGGGCCTCAGCTAGCCTCCATAAGCACGCACAAGCCCATTTTGGGCTCATCAAATTGTCTGGCAGCTGCCATGGCTGGCAAGCACTAGCTTGCCAAGACCATGCCGACAGCAATAGCCACGATTGGAATGGTCCCAATTTCCTGCTGATCCTCTGAGAGGCCACCCACTGAGGATGGGCCCATGGGAGTGCACATAGCAGGACCCTCACTCTCTCTCCTTCCTGAGAAAATAGTATCACTGTGAAAGGAGACCTTCAGAGGTCTTCTTCCATAGCAGCTTCCCACCTCTTTGTGCTTTCCCAGCAGCACGAGTAACGCGGCTGCCTGCTCTGCGCAGCAGGACAAAGGCAGAAGGCACACGCACAGCTTTTTTGCCAAGGGCAGCACAGCTTAATTCCCCTCTCTGAACATCCATACAACAGCAAAGACTTCTCAGAGACTATGAGAGAGACAAAACAGAATATACCTGAGATACTTCTGGCTGACCAAACCTTCCTGCCTTGCTTTATTTTTGCTTCATCATTCAACCTTCTGTTTTTGGAAAGCTGGAGCAAAATCAGTGCAGCTGGTATTCAGCTGGACAAGCCTAAAAATATGCCTTCTCCCCATCTGTGTGGAGCAGAAATTTTTGCAGCTGTATAGAACTGCTTAGATCAGAGGGCCAAATCTTCGGCTTAGCTTTGCTTATGTCCAGTACCTACGCCAGCTGAAGAGCTGGTAGAAATCATGTCAGACTGTTCAAATGCATGGCACAAATGTTCAGAAACATCCCATGAAATCAAAAGCAAATACACCAAAACAAATAAACAAATCTAATAAAAATATTATATCTTATTTTGATTCTTCCTTCCATGTACACTAAAAGGAAACCAATAATTCCTCCAGATGACTCTTGCCAGGCATCTTTGAAGAGGATGCAATCAAGGACAATTGATTAAAAAGCCTGAAGGCTGAATGTGCCCAAACACTTCCACTATCTAGCAAGACATGGTTTGGAAAGAGAACTAATCTCCTTTATTACGCCAGCCTCATGATAAGATCACAACTTTCCTTTTTGTCAAGGTTCAAACCTATACAGGGTCATGCTATTAAAAACCCAATCATATTCCAGTATCAAAACAGGCACATCTGAACCAAATTACAGCCTCTTATAACTGATACAGATAAGCACAAAAATAACACACTTAGAAAACAGGCATTTTTTAAGCTTTTTATATTTTTTCTACTCTCACTTTTAGTGTTAAATACTCACATTTGACTTTTTTTGTATTTATTATTTTTTCTCTTGGATACCAGATTGCGACACTGCAAGTAAGCCCATAATAATGGGCAATATGTATTTTCAGAAGCAGTAGATAAAGAAAGCCCAAGTGACTGGACAAAATATAAACTCAGAAATACAAAACTTAAGCTTGGTTGTTATATCCAACAGTCTGAACACTGCGGTGGAAGCGGATTATTGACAGCTGCCTCAGCCAGACATCACCAAAGAGAAATTAGATAAAGCAGAATTATATCATGTTCTTGGGTGAAAGGAGAGTGGGGAAAAAAGAGTGACAAGCACTTAGGAAGCTTAGGAGAGGAGAAGAGATAAAGACGACCAGGCCAGAAAGAAAACAAACTGGAGGGTGAGGAAAGCAGAAGTGCTGACAGCACTAATATAGAAGCAGATGGCAGGAGAGACAAGGAAGACAGTTCGTGGTGAACGGTAGGATTTATGTATCACATTTCTGGCACTATTCCTGTACATTTCTGAAGGTACAAGCTCCAAAAAGAACTAAATTTAATGTAGAGCATATTAAGAAAACGTTTGTGCCTCTCTAGCTGCCCCAGCTGCTGACTCTAAGGGTTCCACTTCCCCAGCTCAGGTCTCCTGTTGGTTTTGCTTGATGCTAGCTGGGCTCTCATCACAAATTAACACGCTTGCTAGCTACAGCATAAGATGATGAACATGCTGAATGCCTTCAACCAGTGCAGCAGCCCTCACCTGCTTGGAGAAACCAGCCCATTTCTTATGGGAGTCACATAGCGCTGAATGCCAACCTTCCTGTTCCCACAGCTCCTCTGACACTGAAATGCATGGCAAATCTCTTCACAGTTTTCAGAATGGTTCGTGCAATAAATTTTAAAAGGCCGCTAAAACATGGCCAGTTGCTGAGGTCCCAGAGGATTCATGGGAAATTTGCTCCTCAGCTTCTAACCCCTACTGAAGAAAAAATAAGCTAAAAAACAACCCCAGGCACAAAGACTACACAAGAGAGAAAGCCCTTACAGCAGCAGCCTCAAACATCAGAGAAGTATTATTATGGTCTGCTGGGCTGTTAGGATAGAACAGCACTTCTTTGTTAAGGCAAATGTCAGAGGCAGACACTGAGCCCTTGGCCCAGACCTGCACTGTTCAATGCAGGACAGTCTCCAGTGAGCAGCCTTGCCTGCTTCATGCCATTGAAACGCGAGCTCCAGGGCACTTCAAATGCTAGAAGCAGCTGCCAGCCAAGCTTTGAGCACTGAACAAATGTTAGTTAAAAAAAACCCAACAAATAAATACTCATTTTGTTATCTACAGGTACCATGGAATCATCACTTCTGAAAACCTTCCCAGAAGCTCTGAGGCTGCAATGCGCAGAACAGCGCAGGGGGAAGAGCTCCGCAAGCTGGAGCTGGGGCGTCACCCAGCAGCTTCAGCTGCCACCATCCCAACTATTTTTCTCTAAATATTGAATCAGTTGCTAAGGGATTTCACTGGACAATATGCTATCACTCTGTTATTGCACCAGTGACCATATATCATCCCTTGAAAACAGAACAGCGTTGTTTAAACCCAAACTTAGTTTCTTGTCAATACAGCTGTGGTGGGAAAGTCTCAAGAATCCATTTGGTGAGCCAGCTCCCTCCAGCTGCTGAGCCTGCTGATGGCACTTTCTCCAATGTGAAATGCAACACCTTCCTGCTGCAATGGGAAATCCCACAACAGTCAGGACAGAGCTTAGGATAAAGCGTATCTTTGACAGCAAATACAACCTCTCCACTCTAAGCAAATACATAAAAGCTGATAGCAAAAGACTCGCTGTAATAACACACCACCTCTCAAGAACAGAAGTGTATTCATGCAGAAAGCTAAACAATGGATTTTATTCCCTTACAAAGTCTGTTTTCAGTGAATAATTTGTGATATGGGACAGATATGCATGTGACAGTCAGGAAAACACTAGAAAACTATTTAATTAATGATCCTTCTTAAGTACCGTTCTTTTATTTGAAGGTATCTAATGGTTTTCACAGGCTATTTCCATTTTATGAGCTTTAACACAAACTGTTTGCAAAGAATAACTCTTGCTTTGTATTACACGCTCCAAGGAGTGCCAGACTCTCCAGCCCCAGGAGGGAATTTCAGTTCCTAAGCTGGATGTGAGAGTCTCAGAAAGGTTTCAAGCTTTTCAACAGCTCAGCAAAAGGTGGTAGAAGCAGCACGAGGTAACTGCTCTCCTTCCAGGGGCAGCTGCACTGGCAGACGCCTTCCCAAGGAAAAGGGGATGAGGGGTAAGAGCTGGTGCCTGGACTTAGGCTCTGTATTTCAGGCTTCTACACCATACCCACAGCCTGAGCTGCGAGAGGGTGAGGAAGGCAGGTCTCGTGCTGCTGGCAAGCAGCGTCCTGTCCCATGCAAATGTGCCACCGCTGCCCCGTTTCCCTGCTGTCACAGTGCAGCATGGGTGGTCCTGCCTGCACGCGGTGCTGCTGGGTGCTTTCTGAAGCACTCAACCGCCTCATGCCAGGGCTCCCCAGCAGCTTTTTGTCAAGCAGTATGTCTTGGTTTTGAGAGAAACGCTGACACTAAAACAAATGCTCTAATGGGCACATTTAAAACTCTTCCACATCGCCTCCTCAAAAATAAACCCCTCTCTCTCAGCTGTGCAAAGGACTCCCAGAAGAGCAAATGGCTGAAGTGCAGTGATTTCAGAACACACCGCTCCGGGATATCACTTGGTGACACTTACAGTGGGCTGAGGCACATCTGTGCACATTTCTCAGGGGTTTTACAGGGCCAAAGCATGTGAAAGTTCGCAACAGGGCTGCCGCTTAGAACTGGAACCTTCCCTGGCTCTCCCAGTGGAGCCAGATTCCTCTGGCAAACGCTCCCACTCCCACCCAGAGGCTGGGCTGCCCCAGCCATGGCCACTGCCCCCCTTCCTCCTCCCCCCCTCTGCAGGGCCTGGCTGCCTACAAACCTACAGGTAGGACCGGCTTGTTTAGAGAGTCAGCTTGGATGAGAGTATGTATGGCAAGTCACAGATGAAGGGTACATAATTAGCGACAAATAACTTCCCAACATGACCAGCACATTTGTTCTTAATTAGCCTCTATTCACACTAAGTGAATTTATGTTACTGCCATTACTAAAAATCTTTGCAGAGGACAATCAATACAGTTATGACAGCAGAATGCTAACAGGCGGTGTTATACATGGATGCATTCTGAAAATCTCCAGGCAGTGTGAAAATGACCTTCAAATTGTAGGAAAACAGTACCTGCATTTCCAATGCTCATACTTCCTAGCAAAATGGATTTTACTGTACTTTTGGGCAGACCTCTTCCCAGTACCCCTCCCTCTAATCACTTGATGCAGTGGAGATGGTTAAGATCACTAACCTACTCAAGTAACTAGGAATTTTTCTGACATCATCCTCCAGGGGAAAAAAAATCAAAGCATCACCACCAACAAAAAACCCAACCCAAACTAAACACAGACCCAGTGTCTGAAGGATCTGGAGTCACACTGCATGAGGCATGCAGCTAAGAGTCGATTTTTGCAAAATGCAAGGTGTGACCCTATTACAATTAAAGCCTTTTCATTTGTCTCTGTGCTGAAAAAAAGCAGGGAGTTTTGCTGGGTGGGGATGAAAAAAAGCAATCAGAAAATTCTTGCTACTGAGTCATGACCTAATGGAAAAAATAATATCTCTATTTCACATGCTTGGGAAGAAAATAATTTCAGCCAGCAGAGACAAATAGGGATTATCTAAATCAAACACAGAGAAACATCTGACTCCTTCTGGTATTTCTTGTGTTTAAGTACGCAATACTGTGATGGGTCACTCCTGCAAAATGATCCAGCTCTGTGGGTCTGGATTTCAGCACCTTGGCAACACGATATGTTTATAACAGTAATGGTTATTTTTCCCCCTTCCAAAAGCTTGACCTTCACTTACTTTAATCATTATCTACCAAAACAGTAATTCTTTCTACTGTGAGGAATGCTGGCCAGTGTTTCAAATCCCCTCCTAGCAAGGACCAAACCTTACTGGAGAATACATACCGAAAGCCACCCACTGCCGCCCATGATCATACAGATGGCCCCATCTCTTCTCATGGTGCAGCACCACCACGGAGTTTACAGCAACAGCACAAGAAAAAAACCCCAAACCTACTCTTTGTTGTAGTTTAGAAAGGGGATAAGAAAAGAATGGGCTACAATGCCTGTCGGCTGCAGATTAGCAGTGTTAGGAGTATTAAACAAAGATTAATAACTTCTTGAGAAACCAGGTGAATTAAATACATATCATAATTTTTGCTGCGTCAAGGGCAGTATAGCAGAATACAGGTGGGCAGTGAGAAGTAACATACATAAACTGACTTAAAAAAAAAATAAAAACTTAATAATGAAAGAATATAACCAACATATATCTAATCCACTGATACATTCAGGGGGGAATTTTAGTTTCAGCAATAAACCAAATTCATTTCAAGTTAAACTAATATAGACATCTTGAATTTATTAGTGAAAACGAAAGCAATGTGAACTTTAAGTTTTCAAAAGCAAAAAGACATTTAATAAAATTTTTCTCTTTTTGTAAGGGAAAATTCAATAACGTATTACCTGTGTGATTCTGATAAATTATGAATTCTTATTTACAACACATTTTAGCTTGATTTTATCTCAATATTCTGCAATGATTTGTTGTCATAATTGAAATTTATCCTATTGTTAATCGTTACCATAACGAAGAACAATTATTTAGTTTATAACTAAGAGAACACAAGTAACTATCGCTATTAAAGACAGTCTGTGGGTACACTGCCTGGGGCTGGCGCAACCATTACCCTCTGTGAAATAACAAGTATGGATTACTTTAACTGGCAAATTGTTTTGAAATAGGAAAGGATGGTAACATTTTCTACAGAAACTTGTATTGCTGGAAAAATACTTTTAAGAAAAGTACTTTGCCCAAAGTGGTGTTTTCCAAGGAAGGACTGAACCGGAGACATTTCAGTTTAGAAAGTGAGAGGGACCCATAGTTCAGTTCCCTGGTGTCCATCATCCCGCCTGCAAGATTTTGGTCAAAACGCGTCCCTGGGGATGCTCCTTGCTCCCGCAACACAGCGGTGGAGCCTCGCAGCCCTGGCAGGCAGCCCAGCCAGCAAGAATGGAAACAACCCACAGCTCCTGGCACCACTTCCAAATAACAACACTGCGTTTTGGCCCAAATGTTTAATTTGCAATTAAATTTGTAATGCTCAATTTGCAGCTGAAAAGATAAATATGTTTACAGAAAAGTCTGATGCAGTTTTTTCCCCCCATGGTCACTGAAATATTCCATAAATTCATGCCTGTCATCAAATGGCCACCAAAAAGCAGTGTTTAATAGGCTTCAACCAGTTTACTCTCCAAGTGGGCAGCTAATGGCAAACACTTCTGACAAACAAGCCCTGTGCTCTGCCTGCCAGGGACCTGCTGAATGCCAAGGGGCTACAGGTTGCTTCCATCAGGCTTGTCCCATCCAGCATCGTGGTAGGAAAGGCTCCTCGGACCTAGTTGTCTGATGTCTCACAGAAGAACTAGAACCTGAAATCAGCATCTCATTTCCAGCTATTAATGGTTTTTTTTAAACTCCGAGAATACATGTAACATTGGGGTTTCTTCTTCAAAAGACAATGTCATGAATGGCATGAACAGGGAACATGATCAGAACAGCGAATAAAGAGTAAAAGTCCATCTGACAATGAAAGGCCACTACTGGACGCAAATACTCACTGAGAGCAAATGCTGCCCAGCCCACGGAGTTCAGTTTTGAAACAAAGCTGACACAGCCCAAGTGAGCACTGCCTCCATTTAAACTTTCGCCTTTCTCAATTCTTTTTAATAACTGCCTCTAAATTTTAGAGTATTTATAGCACATGCCTCCAGGAGAAGTCCTACCCTCTGACAGAGCAGTCGCACGGGACACCTGAGAAAACACAGGCTATGTGCCTGGCACACAGTGAGCTTTTACAAACATACCACCACACAAGGATCAAGTCCATGCTTTGAAATACTGCAGTAAGAAATTATTTGGACTTCTAAACCCTACCAACTGTACCAGAACACCACACCTGTTTGCTTCAAGACACAGCAGGTCCCCAGGCTGGGGCCAGGATGGCGCACACAGGCATCCAGCGATCCTGGAAAAGCATCACTGAAGAGCCACTTCTGCACCCCTGCAGAGGCAGGGTGCTGTGCCCAGCTGTCCCGGCCTCTCCACACAGGCACAAGGCTGCCCACATCACCTACAGCATCTGCCTGGTTCAGGGCTGGTCTGCATTTGTCTCAGACACCCTGTGCTGCTGCAAGAGGCATCTGCCATCTCACAGACCCAGCCTTCTCAGGCCCATGACCCCAGTCATTTGCTCAGCCCTGCTTACACTGTATGTTTATCCTTTCTGTGAAAAAAAACAAGAAACCTTAAAAAAGCAGCCATGAAAAAAGCCTTTTCTGTGGCTGCAAGAAGGGCTCTATGTGAATAGATCCACCAAATGTGTAAACAGGAGGTTGCGCACCCAATATTTGTTTTCCATTTTGAACAAGGAAACTGTGCTTAGCAAAGGAGGAGGACGAGCACAGACTTTTATCCAGCCACTTCTGATCTCTCAATTTCTCTTGCACATCCTGAACTGCCTGAAGGCAACTTATAAAACCCCACAAAAGGTGTACGGTACATCATCCTCAAAGTGATGTTTGTTCCTCCCGCAGTTGTCTCATGCTTTCTTCCCTCACCACTCCCTTCCTCCTCCCTCTTCTTCTGCCTCTCCCATTGCTCTGCAACCTATTTCATTTCTTCAGAGACATGCTCCCTACTGTGTACATCACTGTGTGGAGCTCTACCTGACAGATACTCTCTTATGCTATGTCTGGCAGCCACCCTGTCCTCCCGTACTGTCATGGCACATCCTTCTGGGGGAGGCAGCACGGTGTTATCTCTGCGTTGTGAAACGCCTGGCACGTGTCTGGGTACTGTAAGAAATAAGGATTTTTAAACACTACACAGCTGCAGGACAAGCTTACACTCCACATCTTTTCAGGCACAGTTACAAACACTTCTCCTACCCTCATCCAAAAGGTCCCAGTGCTTCCAGACAAACACCCGCGAGGGGCCACAGGCCCACCTGCCTCGCCAGCACCAACCTGCCCCAGTGCCCACGTGAAGCACAGCTGAGCTCCACCGTGGAGCTGGTATTTATAGCCAAGTTTTCTCTCAAGTTCTGCAGCCATTCAGTCCTGAAGGCTCTGGTTAAGGTTCGTCTCTACTTTTGACATGACAAGAACAGTAGAACCTTGTTGAATATTTACAGCACGCCTTAGGAGCGAGGAGCACCTCCCTTCCTCCTCCTTGAGCACCAGGGGCTTTCCGCAGGGCGCCGGCAGCCTTTCCCTCCCGTCATGCGGGAGGGCTGCCTCGGGGACTTTGACTTTTGGAGGAGCTTTCAAGGAGTGTCACACACAGCGAGTGATGCAGTCTGTCAGCATCACATTTCTGTGCACCCGAACTGAAAACCTCTGACAGAAGAGACTTCAAAGTCAGTGTTAAAATGCAACACTACCTCAGGGTAGGAGAGACCCTAACAAACCATCTTCTCCAGTCCTCCTCGAAGTTGGTAGAGAGAAATTTCTTGTCTCTTCTATGTGGCTGCTTATTAAAAATAATAATTACCATGGACCTTCTGTAGAAGTAGAACATGACCTGAACGAAACAGGTGTCCCAAAGTGGTCTTTCTACTGACCCTCTGAAGAATTATTTTTATGCTCTTCATAGCCCAGACAGGCCCGTGCTCCAGCACAGAGGAAAGTGAGGAGGAGAATCTATAGCCAGAAGCAAAAAGGACAAGGAGAAGGATTTTAAGAAAAAACATAACGATCCTGGAAAGAACCTTCATAATTACATGGACCTATTTCTACACAGAATTAGCAGACTTGCCAAGGATAATGCAAAGGAGAGAGTAATTATATTTGCTCAGCATTTAGAAGAAAATTCAGATGAATGCAGTGCTATCACAGGGTGATGACCAAGTATTTCTCATTCCAGCAGTAAAGGTGAAACAGTAACAACTGAAATAGAACATTTTTAAACCCCAAAACTTCAGCTACTCAGTATCTGTGAGTGCTAAAGCTGCTACAGCTTTTATAGCTAATTTCAGTAACCCATAAAACGCTGGACAAATTTCAGAAGAAGAAAACTGTAAATGTCGTACAAATTCTTAAGAAGGTGAATGAGCAGACGCAGCTCTGCCAGCCTGATGCCAGTGCCCTGGCTGACGTGGGGTTTGACTTGCAAGGAATTAAAGGAAGATGCTAACTTCTGCAGAATCTGTCAAAGCAACTTAATACTGAGAATTGTCTACAAACAACTGTGAGAAAAAAAGTCATGATAATAGCCAGTGATGAGAAGGCAATGAGGATTAAGCCACGCGTATTAACTGCCAGGGTAAAAATGACCTGAGGCACTCTACATGCTACAGCTGAAAGCCCCACCGCAGGAAGGGTGAGCCAAGCCCAGACATACCAGCAGGAGCGGAATTTTGGTGGGGGAAAGAGCAAGAAAAGCTCTCCCTTGCCTCTCAGCTTGGTCACCAGTCATGCCCAAGCAGTGACGCCTGGACCACATCTTAAAAAAACCACATGCCCCACTACAGAAAGAGCTAAGAACACAGAAACATTTGCGGGCTGGGAGGATGCTGGAAGGAGGATCCTTTGGCCTCTTCATAGAATCATTAAGGTTGGAAAAGACCTCAAGGATCATCAAGTCCAACTGTTGACCTAAGACCATTTAACCCATTAAATCCTGAAGCACCACATGTAAATGTTTCCTGAACACCTTGTTGGTGCCTTCGAGCTGGGGGCGATGACCTTGTTAAGCAAAAGTTTGTCCTTGGTTAGTGAGGGGAGTAAAGCCTTTGGTGCATTCATCACTTCTTCTTATCAGCAATGAATAGAATTATTGCCTTTTGACAACCAAGATGTTTGAGACATCCCAAGGCCTTCCCTTCTCAGGGCCTTTGACGGGCAGTGAGTCCTTTACAGTCAGTTGTTTGTAGAGCTGGGACGGCGTTGGTGCAGTTAGAGCAGGTCTGAATTCTGGAGTTGCGGTTTTGGCAGGTGGTTCTAGAGCAGGCTCTAGATCACTTTACGGTTCTAGATCACATTTCAGCTCACTTGTGGTTCTAGACAATGTTCTAGCTTGCGTTCTAGATCACTTGGTTCTAGCTCACTTGTTGCTTCTGTGAAGACACATCTTAGCTAGTGACACATTTAAGATTTCTGTCGCCTTTCCCCCACTTCCTGCCAGTCTTGACAGACACTTTTCAAGTCCTTGCCCTTCCCTGAGAGCAAATGACTCCTAGTTTCAGCCCCCTTTAATTTTGTAAGCTGCTTCTCAAATGCCATTTCTTTGTCCTGATACTCTCATCCATTTGCATTCTCTTCTTTAGTCTTCTAAATTTAAATTTTCCTCCCTCTTCTGTTTTTAACGTGGATCTGTTTAGAAACTGGTTGTGATATTCCCACTTAGCCCATATTGGTGAGCTAAATTCTACCCTACGCTCTGTATCCCTTTCTACACCTAGGTTGCAACCTAGAAAATCACTTCTGCAGACCACAGATAGCCAGGTTCTTGCCATTCCCAAAGGTGGATGACATTGCTAACGTGTATGTATTACATACAAGCAGAAATCGATGCTGTCTGCTGTACATCTGGATCAATATCATGGAAATAAAAGTGGATTCTGGCCATATGAATTAAAAAAAATATGACAAAAAGAAACCAGAAAATCTTTAAAGAAACCCATAAAATGAAAGGCAGAAAAAAAGCAGCAATTCTACTACATAAATACCTAAATTTATTTGCAGTATAGCTATTTTTAGATACCCCATTTTAGTCACTAACCTGCATTTATTCTAACGTGGGTTTTGGTGGTTTTTCTTTTAACTGTCTGTGGAAGCTTTTTGGTCAGATATAGTAACAAGCACTCACCACAGTCATTTTAATTAACAAGCTCTAATAAATTTGCACATGTTGCAATGTATAGCTCTAAAAATACACGTGTGCATCCCCAAGACTGTGGCCAGACTGTTCTGCAGCAAGGCTCCTCAGGAGCCATAAGCTGCTCTTTGAACATCTAATCCAACCCCAATGCCGGTGCCACTGTCCGCAGCACCCGGGCGATGCCCTCCCACCCAAAATCTGCCGCCGGCTGCTGCCCAGCCCTGGCACTCACGCCCCGTTTCACCTACCACGTCCAGAGGCTCCTGCAGGCCTGATGCTGTATCCAGCTTTGCATAAATGGCACAAATCGCTCCCTTTTTTGGGTTAATCTCAGTCAGTTTGGCTAGAGCCAAGCTGTCAGTCGGAGGCCAGAGTCGGCAGTTGGCAGAACCACAGTTAGGCAGCTGTGCCAAAGAGGGGGAAAAATACATCTCACTCTTGTCAAAACCTTCCAATTCCCACTGAAATTGTCCAGTGCACTGATGTTTGCTCTCATTTTTTTTTTTTAACCTGTAAGAGGCCATTCACTCTCAGTGCTGGACACTGAGGAAGAACAAAGGGAACAGTTATGTTCTGCCCCAACTCTGATAGTCCCCTGCCCCAGACCCGACTCCCTTTGCTATGGGAACATCGCACGCTTCAGTCAAGGGCATCAAACCCAATGCAGGTACAAACCCTGTCTGCTCCTCCCAGCCCACACCCAGTTCCCAGACCTGGTCCTGATCTCCTGGGGCTGAAGTGGTCCTACTGACTATCAAACAGACCAGGAACAGGAGCTTAATAGAATTAGTTTTATATTTTCAAGCAAACCATGGCACAAAGATGTGAAGCTACGTGGAGGGCAGCTTTCCTGGAGACAGCCCTTCCAGGCTGGGCTTCTTGTGGCTGCCCGGTGGGTGCCCCAGGCCCCGCCAGCACAGCAGCCTCGCTACGTGCTCCCAAATCTGCACTGCTAGTGTAGGCATTTGAGCAATCCACACAAAGCTGTCTGGGATCACACAGCGCTCCTGAGAAATGCAGTGCTGGGGACAGGGATGGGAGAGGGGAGCAAATCCTGCAGCGGGGCAGTAGCTGACAGCCGAGCGTGCAGCCGCCCACAGTGGAGTGCCTGTGCAGCCCAGGGAACACATTACTGAGATACAAGAAAATTCTTCAATGGCACCTGTACAAGATAAAATTGCCTGGGATATGCAAATAGTCAGACGAAATTGGATAATAATAACGTGGACAATCTCTGCTGTGGTGTGCACACAGCTAGTCAGTGCGATACCCACTGGGACTTCCCTTTTTCAAAGAAGAGAAGAAATGATTTCAGGTGGGTATTATTTCTTACACATACATCTTTCCCATCACAGATATTTTAGAGGTGGCATTGGGTAATTATCTTTTTCTCCCACAGTAAATTGTTTCTCATTTCAAGGGAAACACATAGAAAAAGGTATAATGTAGTTACCACATATCAGAAATATCCAGCCATGTCATCACGTTTAAGTATTGTGAAGAACTAAACTATAAATGAGAGAGTATCAACATGTGCTGAACAGAAACAGGATAGCTGCTGCTAGGCTTTGTGAAACTTTCCATAGTTTGAATTATACCCTGCATAGACAGCAACAAGTTCACAAAAGCCTTTTCTGTGTTGTACACTGTGCCGGCATATGGGAATGTTATACTGATGCTATTAGCCAAGACTCTTTTGACATGATGTAAAGCATCTAATAATTATACAGCAAATATGACGAGATGGAATTGAACCTGATCTCAATTAGCAACCAGAAGTATCCTTCCAACTGAGATTAATATTGATTAAACCATAACAAGACTAGTACTTGCCAATAAGAGCTCTATAAAATTAAGGAAAGGTGAGGCCAACCTCTAAGTTGGGAGCACTTTGTCACGAGCTGTAAAGACAAGTGATTCTCCTATGGCCTAATTTGTCCTTTTCACAAATGGAAGTTTGGCTCTGTATAATTCAGGAAATTACAGTCATTTCAGCGGACAGTTAGACTGGCCAGGAGCCCAGAGCAGAGATCAACAGCCTTCGGGAGACGGCTCTGTTTTCCTTTCAACGTTCCCTATCCCTAGTACAGTATTAATCACACCAAATCCCACTCCTTTCTCCCTTCCCCTCTCTCAGAAACACAAACAAGGATGTGGTTCCCACTACAGGTGTACTGTACTTCAAGATATAGGCTTGTGCTTTCTAATTTCCCCCCATGTACCAAATTAAGGTGGATAATTGGGAGTTGAACAAATATATTGGATTTATTGGCTTTTCCCCTGAGTGAGGTACAATAGTTCGCCAGTCCAATCCTACATTTCCTTTACATGGAAATGATTGGATTTATTACTAGCCATTTTTTAGATGATATTAAGTCAAACAATAACAATTAAGCACCCTTCAGGGCTTACTGCAGATTATAAAATGCTGCTTGAAAAACAGACGTGCAAGAGTATGAGAGGCAACAATGCAAAGCTTACAAGCCTTTTTTTCAAGATTATTGATCCTATTTAAGTAATGTTCTAAAACGGCCAACTTCATAGAGCTCTTATACAGTTCATGAAACACTGAGTGCTAATATTCTTCAACATGGAAAAACACATACACACAGAACACTAATTGGCAAGTACCTGTCAAAGCAAACTTATTTCAGTAATACTTTTCTGATTAAGAGCTACTTGAGAAGAACAAAGACCAAATGTGACAATTGCAAATGAAGCCTGGAAACCTCTGGAAATGATTTATGCCCATGCTCCTAGGCTGCCCAAAACAGAAATGGTTCCCTAAAAAGGGGTTCATATGCTTTCCAATGCAGTAGCCACATAGCCCTGGACAGAGAGTAGAGCCGCAGCATTCCATAACACAAGCTGCTCCAAGAGCTGCTCCAAGATCTGCTCCACGATATGTGCTGAAAGACAGACCTTGTCTGTTCTGGTGAGATGTCTATGGCTAATCAGCTGGACGGAAAAAAAACACTGAGAGTCCAGGAGACAGAGGCAACAACTTTTCCAGGCTATTACTGGAGATATCAACTCTAAATGCAAAGTAATAAATATTAATGCAAAGCTATAGCAGGCCAGTAAGCTGCAGGCACAGCCAAAGAGTGTTATTTCATCAAGAAAGTTTTCAAGCCATTTGAAATTTCACCTGTGCACAGAATTGCAATCCTTCACATCCAACAGCAGGCATAAAGCAGCCTAACACAGTGAGGATAACAAAATGTAATACAGAAGCTTATTAGGAAATAAACAAGTCTGTTGCCAGCAAGCCGTAACAGAAAAGCACCAGGAAGCCAAGAACCACCAAGGTGCTTTTTTCATTGGGTGCAGCTACTGTGACTTCTGCAGGTTACTTGGGACCATGGCATAATACCAGCACAGTGACACCCAAGTGCTACGGAGCTGTAAGAGAGCAGCAGCTGCCCAAGGATGCACTCATGATTGCTAAGCCTCTAATCCCAGCTTTGATTCCTTTTTCCCTTCATAATCATTTCAAACACAGCTAGAATTAATCACTGTTTGCAAAGTTAAAGGTTGCTCTTCTTTGTGCTTAGGATCCGCCTTAGGTCACACACAGGGCTAGCATGGGTGAAGACATGGGCCAGAAACCCTTCGGAGTCTGGCATTCCCCTAATGCACAGAACACCCATAGCAATAATAATAACAATAATGCTATGGTGATGAAAAGTGCAGCACCTACTTACTCAGTAGTGGCTCTGACTCAGGGGCAACTCCTGCCCATTCCCTGGATCCTTCTCTGAACAAACCCTCACACCCCCACCTGCATCATCTCCGCCCATTCTGGCTCTGGTCTAGCTCAGCCCTGTAGTCCGTTCTCACTCACCTCCGCCGGTACACTACTCCCCCGTCTGCTCTCTTCTCGCTTAAACATCAGATGCACTCAGGAGATGCAGCCACAGGCTGCACAGGACAGTACCTTCTCTTGAATGCCGGCCAAGTTGATATTCCTTCACCTTAAGATCTTTGTACCTTGCTCTGGAGCTCAAATGGGCACTTTGGCCAGCACAACTGCAACTGATTGCCAATTCAGGTCACCTTCACATCACAACGATGATCAGGCTTCAGTCATTAGGTCCACCAGCATTAACAATCCCTTTGTAACTCTTCTAAGATGTTATTCCATTGCACACTCCTTTGGATTATCTCAAAGCATTTCTTGTTATTATAGAAAGTCAAGAAACGCAACATGGGCAGGGCTCCTGAAGAGGAGATTTATGCCCAGCTGCACTCTGCAAGCAGAGTTAGAGTGCAGAGAAAAATTACAAGCAATAAACAAATGTGTACCTAGATAGAAGGTATCTTTTAATATGTATCTGCAAAACATTCTTTGGAATTCTTAATGAGAACCTATTTCTGGTCCTCTAAAACCATCTCCTTAAGACTTAGTCATCTCTGTACTTAACAAAGGATAGTAGGCCAGCAAGCGTATTTTCCATTTCTAAGGATTCCAGCAGAGGCAGGTATTTTCAAACATCACATTTGCAAAATACTGCTGCTATTAAACCTGTAAGACAAACTAATTGCGTCACCCACCATAGAAAATGTCAATGCCATTTGGTACACCACTGGAAGTGCAGAGGGATGGTGGGCATCCCTCCAAAGCACAGGTTACACCCATAAATCCTCTTCCACTCACCCCGTGAGCTTCTTTATCTGATTCTCTGGGATCATGTAACACTTCTGGAGCTGACTTTCAAAAAATGAACATAGCCAGGAGTCTACAATAAAGTTCTTTCATCCTTCCCTTCCATGGTCTTACAAAGCAGGGTCATGTGGACAGATTGGCCTAATTTGACAGAGTTGCCTACTAAAATAACTGCTGATACTCAGAAATGATCTGAAAAATACTATCCAGCAAGGTTCATTCCCCACTGCTGGCCCCTCTTGCCCAGAAACTGCCCAGGATTAATGAGCCCCTCTTCCTCTCACCGCTGGCTGCTCAGGCACAGCCCCAACCCCACTCACACCCCTCCTGGTTCCACAACAGGGTGCTCTTACTCGGGCAGGACACCCTAGCACCCAAGACGGACAAAGACCAGAATAAATCATGTGCCTTCATTGCTTATACACATGCCGACAGCAAGGAAAGCACCATTTCCTCTTCAGTGGCATTATCTGCCGCACAAGAACATCACAGCACGTTTCAGTCAGCGAAAGCCTAAATGTACTCACTTCAGTCAATACAGGGGTCAGAAGTACAGGCTGCAGTCAACAAAGAAGGTGAAGACGTGGAGAAAGCCCACAGATGACAGATAATAAGCACAAGAAAGAGTAAAAGATGAGGATGCAATATCACACTAATTTCACAACAAAGAGGTGTGTTTTGAGATCTAAAACAGGCAACTAATAAAACCCGACATATTTAAGTTGAAGATATTATAATGAGAAACCTAAAGACTCCCTATGCATCAAGAAAATGAGCTTGAAAAAGCAATGACCGGTTGTGCCAGTAATTTATAATCTCTCAGTTGCTGAGATTGTGAACAGTGGCACTTTGTAATCTTATAGGGAAAGCAGCTCACATGCCATCTGGTCATATATTTCTGGCCAAGATCATTTAGTGGAGCCTGTAATGAAAAAAGTTTTGCATCCTCCTAAAAATCTGAATTATGCCATAGTGTCATTTGTGTTTTCAAGAAGGACAGCTGTCATTCCATTTCTCTGAAGACAGAAAGCAGACTGCCTTGCTTAAGAGAGATAATTTTTCTTGGGTCGCCCTAAATTATCTTACCCGTCACTAGGAAAAGAAAGGGTGAAGACCCTGGTAACATTTCTGGTTTGATTTTTCCTGACACATATACAACACTTGGTTTCTATACCACCTTGCTGAGCTACTGTGAAGAAGGTGGTATTTGGACCTTGACTCTAATCTGAACTGAAGCCAATACAAAGAGAGTATGGGCTCTGCAGAAACCAGCAGGCCTGCCTTGGCATAAAAACAGCTTGAGAGAGAGTGCAGTTAAGCTCGTCACCTTCACCTCTTCTAATGAATGAGACATTTCACATTCTAGATATTACCTCAGCAACTTCCTGCCAGTTCTAAATTGCTCTGTCATCTCAGATTAGCACTCATCATTCACGCTAACGTAAACGAAATGGTACATCTCCTGAAATATGAGAAAAATAAATGGGATTACAATGAGGGTTATAGGGCATGAAATTTCTAATCCATGAGCAACTAATAGATGTAGGTACTTCTTGGTACTTCCATCCACGGAGATACCAGTTTGAACCTGTATATTTGCTATTATGTTATTCTAAGGTCAAATCTTGTTCACCTTAAGCACACAACGGGCTCCGCGGGGCAATTTGCAAAGATATATACCCTTAAATGAGCAGCAAAAGAGATACCACCACCAAACTGCCTATAGCAAACCTATACACTTCCAGGGCACAAGAGCTAAGCGCGTGCCTTCAAAACCACAGCCCGTCTAGACTCCTCCACCCACTCACAAATAAAAGCAGCAGCGGGGAGAATTATAGCCCAATACTCAGTGTGACAGGAAGGAAATAGCATTGGGAAATGCTTATTTTAATGACAGAAAAATATTTGCCAGGCTTGGGCTTAGCAGCAGTAGAAATGTTATTACTTTCTAAGCTGGAAGAGGAAATATTTCAAGGGCTATTTTTTGACACGTTCACTGGGGCTTGATTTCTGCATCTATTAAACAAAGTCCATATAGCCTGTGCTGTGGATACTTTGCAAATCTTTGCATACCACTCCATTCTATAAGGCTACAGTGCAATAGAGTTGCATGTAATTTACAGCAGGCTGAACAGCTACCAAAAGTGAATGTAAATGAAAATATTAAAATCCCCTTGGTTTTGTTTCCAGAATTAATGCTAAATTCAATGCCTTCTTCATTTTATGACTTCTCAGAGTATATGGAAGCAAGACAGAAAAGTGCCCCATGAAGCACTACTGTGTAAAGAGGTCTGACTGCATATGGTTTCCTTCCTAATGCATAAATTTGTCAGCCTTTTAACCCCAAATATCCTTAAAACATTAAGAATATAGAAAGCTTTATTTCCTAGCGATTTGCAGTTTCATCTTCCCAGCATGCTTATGCTGAGTGCAATCCATTTACAAATACCATCACTGCAAGCACTTCAAAGGCTAGGAGATGTCTTTTAATTGCAATTACTGTGCCTGTCTCGGGCCATCCTGAGCCTCCCTTCAAACGCCCATTCATTTTGGTGGGACTGCAGAGTACTGAGCAATGACACTGGCAAGTACATTAGCTCTGTTTGTTATGCTGCTCTGAAATTAGACAGGGAAGAACTAATATTTCTGTGCTGTGAAGTTCCAGCAACCCAAACAATCACGGGAAGTGCAGTAAGTGAAAGGCTTTGAAGGATGAACATTTACAAATGTGGAGCCATCTAGCTCTGGAAATTACTTCTTGGAGTTATGATGATGTACTTCAGCTTCTCCCTCATTATGTGCAGGCAAGTTTTTAGTCTAATTTCTGGGTTCAGGGCTTTCTGAGAAGAAATAGTCACTCATTTCACTTCGGAATAAAGAGAAATGAGAGAAAAGAAAAATGAGGTAAAGATATGTCTACAAAAGTGCTTCTTAACATGGCTTTCTCCTGGCTATAGCTGATTTCCCAACTGCTCCTCTTTAATAGAGCCAATCTCCGTTTTTAACACATAATGTTATCCTTCCTCCATCCTACTTCTTCCATGCATAATAGAGTGTGTTTAAGGTACTTATATGGCTGTTGTTACTACAGGATTTATGCACCTTTTTTAGTCTATCTATCTCCATAATACCTGTGGGAGCTAGGAAAGTCCTGTCACAGTCTCAGGCTCAGAACATCAGTGATATTTAGGGGCCTGCCACTGAGATAAACGGGATTAGCTACCCCACAGCTTTCCTGGCTCAGAGCCTCCACTATGTCCCCAAAATCACAAAGGACATCTCAAAGGAAGGAGGGAACCACTTTTAACAGTCTCACAACCTAGGCTAGGGGGGGCTAGCTTCTGGACCAGCGTTTCCTTTTTGATTTAGTCTTATGTTGCTAAAGGATGAAGATATTAGATACGGTAAAAATCATGTCCTTCTTCTCTTCTGTCTACACATATCTTTGTTAAAAGCTTTCAGCTGTTGGCATACCCTGTCTACAACCACTTTTATACGCTATGCTTTAATCCAGCCCAATTTTCTCTCTAAAGGCTCTACATAAAAGGCCGCAATTAGCTAACAAATCTCTTATTTAGCTCAACACTCCTGACTTCTTTCCCTACAGAGCAGCAAATAGACTTTCAGTGCCCTTTACACCTGGCTTTTTTCTGCAGAAGCACTGGTGAGCAGTTGCTTCTGCAAAGCAGAGCGTGCTGAGGTGAGGGCTGGGTGGCTGTGCAGCACCCTTGCCAGCACGGCTGGCTTGTGAAGGAAATTTCCACCTTTCCCAGGGGCCTCCACCAGTTCCCTGCCCAATTATGAGCAACTGATGTACAAAACACACAAGCCACAAGGCACAACAGGAGCAGTGTTGTTCCAGTCCTCCATGCTTGGGAATTTGTCTGAATATTCTCTGCTTACGAACATGGGCATCTATTTCGAACGTCAAGCTTCCCAAAAGCAAACAGGGAACCGGTCTGACGCAAGGTAACAGTACACAATTTTCATAAAGACACAAAACCTCACTGTCTCAAAATTGGGCTCTATATAGGCACTTTCGGATGGTCAAACAAGCAGTTACCCTGAACCTCTTGCCTTGGGCAGGTTGCCACAAGCACCCTGGCCTCCTGATGCAATGGTACTATGACCTTTAGTGGACAAATATTCATCAGGACAGCACAGGTGGAATATTTTGTCTTACTGCAACCACAAGAAGATGTGATTTTTTTTCCTCCATGGTCACTACGGAGCCCAGAGTAAGCCCAAATTATGGTTTCATCCTAATTGCCCCAGGCACACACCTTTGAATAAAGAAGAGTCAATACTTTCCACTTCCTCAAAGCAATTACCTCTTAAGATATGCGATCTTTCCAGGATTTAAATTAAGCCAAGTATTAAATCATCCAAAGCTAACTACCTGAACATTTTCAACATCTTTCAACATCTTAAAAACAGCCAGTCTTTGATGTTCATTGCTTTAAAGCCACAGAAATTGACCACTTAAATTCCCTAAAGTGGAAATTGAGGAAAAAAAATAAATCTATTTCCAGATTCAAATTAATATTTTATTATTTAGCCCATATGTGAAAAGTGTCTTGAGCCTGTTAGGTGGTTATTTATATTAACTTGAGGCAGTCCAAGATGTTAAAACCAGGGAGTTTGTATGTGTGCTGGAGGTAGGAGGGATGAAGAAGATGAGAACTCCCTCTATAAAGGATTATATCGGGTTTTTGGACTCACACTGTTCACTTTGTCTAGAGACATTAACATGCTAGCATGGTCACGATGGTAGGCCCTCAGAGCAAGAACACAGGTTCATTTATCAGATCAGCAATTCTTGTAAATAGGAAATTACAAATTGTTCCTCGGATATTAGTTTTACTAATTTGACAGTGTTGAAAAATAATTTTATTCCTAATAGGAGTCCAAAGCGTGACTACTTCCTTGCCCAAACTGCCTGTTTGCAGCAATCTGAAATGCAAGTATTTTATCAGCTTAGCTTGACAAAGTGAATTTCTATTATCAGAAGAAAAAGAACTTCCAGTATCTGATTTCAGGTTCCAAACTGTTTCAGTTCATTGTGAATCTCTGGAAGTATGGAGAAAATGTACTCCATTTCCATCTTAACCCTGCCACGAAATACCCTAAATCTGCAACTCTACAGAAAAATGTCTGGGTTTACACACGAAGAGGACAAAAGTCTAGTGAAATAATTAGCAAGATTTACTGTAGCGCTGTGACTGCAGGAGGGACCTGAGAAGATTTAAACGTGCTGTTGGTGGCTGCTTGCTTCCTGGGTTGCCTGGGAAGCTTCTGGTGCAGAACACAACAAATATCAAACAGTCCAATTACCATGATGAAAGTGCTCAGTCAACATGCTGTGTCCCATCACTCAGGTCTGGCAGGGAAGCATTTTATCCGTATTGTGGTTTGTGGTTTGCGTAGATATCGCCTGCTATCTCAAATGCCTGTCCTTTTAAAATATATTGCACAACTGAGACCTGCAAGCTTTATGACAGCACAGATTCCAATCTTTCTAGTCCTTTTAATGAAAATTAATCATCATACTTTTTTATTTTTAAATGGAAAAAGATGAAACCTAAACTGTGCCTGCTGACAGAGTTCTGTTTATCACTCCTAATTCCTTTACAAGTGCTTTTCATGTTTGCAAGAAATATTCCTTTTCTCTCTTTGCCTGTATACCCCAGTCTATCCCCTAGATGTCTAAACACGACCGCTGCTGATCTCCTTCTGACTACTGTCTGCCAACATCTCCTTTCTGTGTGCTCAGGAACACAGAACATCTCATTTCTGTGTGCTCTAAGGAGACTGAATGGAGGTTTTGCAAGCGTTACTGCCTACAGGTTATTTAAATATTCCCCTGGTGTTACGCTACCCCCATCTTCAAAGCAGAGTCACCTTCCACAGACAATCCTTCTGATCTGCAAATGTGGAGCGTGCAAAGCAGCAAAATTCTCAGCCCTGATGCCCAGGAGGGACAGCCTGTTAAAGCCCAGCCTTTCCAGCTTCTTCACACCTAAGTCTCGAGGTGGTTTTTCACCTTATCCACACAGCACCCACTTCAGTGGCCACAGAAGCACATCTCCAGCAATTTCAACCACCTCTGTATCAGATCCTTGCCATGTGTCATGTTTAGTTAAACGTAAGGGAGGCTTTACACTCCATAAGAAGGGTCGTGGGATTAGGAGCATGTCTACTCGATTAGGAACAAAGAGCAGAGACACCAGGTAAAGAGTTGCTGGGAGGACAGGTCAGTTTGTTTCAATAGCCTTTTTCTGGTGGTGCTAACCTCTGCCTGTCACTGGGAGAAGTCAAAGATCCCCCAAGAGGGATGTCTGGCTGTGCACTTCCACACACGCTGCCTCCCCAGCCCTGCACCCCACCAGCTCCTGTGCTGAAACAAGAGCGGTGTCCACCAGGATCACTGCCCTCCAGCACTGTGGTCACTTCATGGCTTTACACGTATCCCTTCTCTAGTAAGTCTTGCTACAGTGCTCACCCCTGGTCTAACAAAGACATTTATCCCCACAGCTGTATTTCTGCTATCACTGTTCACTCAGCAGTTGGGTTTGATGAGATGATTCCTTGGGGTGACTCATATTCTATGCTTGGTTCACCCAGGCACACCCGAGGCAGCTGCTACCTGGGCAGCAAGCATAGTGTTACAGCCAGCAAGTGTTTCAGAGGGGTATCGTGCTGGCTACCTCCTCCCTTCCCTTTGGAGATACACAAGGCAGGTGCCTATTGAGCCACTGCTGCCAACACCTCCAGCAAGAGCATCATCCCACGCTGGACCCTTCCAGCTCCTCCAGGAGCATTACTGGTCTCAGCATTGCCAACCAAGAGCTCCCACCTCTAGGGCTGCACACACAGCCCCGCCAGCACTTGGAACAAGGAAAGAACACGGTCCTGAAGAGCTTAGAGAAATTACAGAATGCAGCCACACTAAGAAGAGGGCTGCGAGCCCTACAGGCTTGCTCTGTGAGCTCGGCAACTACAGACTCAAACAACAGATAACGGCATCTCGTAAACTCATTTCCGTTAGCTCTGCTGGCCAATGGTTTCTTTCCCTGTTTTACACACAGCAGACAACAGCTTGTTGTATTTTCTTTGGCCCTAAGAGATAAAATTTTATATTTGTTACTGTGTATTTAATTTTCTGGGTTCCTTTCAGAATGATATAGTCTGTCACAGCTTTATTCCCCAGTGCAAAACTGAAAATCATTGGGCCATGTCCTAACCCAGTTACATCAACTTATTGAGTGTCAAAACTTGGTGCAGTTTTACAGAGAAGGCTCTTCACTGAGTCAGCTTCCCAGTAAATCTTCAGGGATGTTAATCCACAAGCAGATTCTACCTCAGTATGATACATATATGGTGTTTTGCTTGGCTAGGAATAAAACACAACTGCTTCAGACACACTGTGCTTCAGCTGTATAAAATGTCTTGATTAGCATTTCTTGTTTTGTTTTCAGAAATAAAAGGAAATAACAATAGACTCCAAATCTCTTTCTCGTTCTTAGCTGAAGCTGGTCTGTATAATTAAAGGTAATTGTTAGCTTCTTAATAGCTTGGCATTTTCCACTGCACCTTTTAGAGAAGAGAAAAATACAGACAGAAGAACAATTGAACTGTGAATGTTCATTCAGCATTCTCAGTAGGCATTTTCCTCTTGTATTTAAGCCAAAACAGTAAGTAATGTAGGCAGGAAGCATAGAGAGCAATTGCTTACTGGTGACCAAAGGTAAGAAAGGTCAAACGTTTATTTCCTATATTGTTCCTATGCATGCAGTGCCCAGAATCTTTTAATTATATTTCATGGTACTCTGAACTTGTATAAGGACATAAAATATATTTATAGCTCATTTAAACTCTTGGTAATGAAACAGCCATCCTACACAGGACCTCTGCTAATCAGATGAAGACTTTCTGTGCATTAACTTTAAAAATGCACAAAAGCACTTGTCTGTTCTTCAACAGAAATGCTTACTACAGTTTAAAGGTGACAACAAAGAAAAGGTGTTTCGTTTTGGTTTTTTTTTTTTTTTCCTTAGGTAACAGTTTGAGTCTGTATCAGTTCACCTGTGATGTCTGAAGAACAAAAATACAACTTCACTGGCAATGCACATTTATTATAACTGTTATTACAGTGCTGGAAGCTCTCAACCACACTGTGCCAAACACCCAAGAAACATATAATAAAAATATCACTCCTCTCTAAAGCTTTTCTTGTCTAAATATGTAATTTTCTCTCTTTTAGACAACAATTAAAAAGGGGTAATCAAATGAAGAGGTCTGTAAAGATTTCACTTATCATACTTGATGCAAATTTCTGATGAGCTGCCTGAAAAGCTCCTGGACTATTCTGTTCCTGTAATTATATACCTCACAGCAAACCTACCTTACACATCTTACACAGATCTCCCATGCTGGAGAGCTGCTTCAAGACTAGTTTCGGAGAGGAAGATCAACCAAACGCATTGACTGTTTCTAAAACTGAGATTAAGGTAAAGAGTCGGTGCTTCGCAACAGTACCAGCTAGCTGCCTTTGCTTTTCTTTTTTCCCCGGAAGCTGTTGGACCACGGCACGCTGGAGCAGGTGACGATCGCAGGGCGGGAGGCAGGCTGACCCTCCGCTCCGAGCTGCGGCTCCCTCTGCAACTCCTGGGCGAGCGGCACACATCTGGGCACCTTGCAAAGTGGGGAAGGGGGCTGCCAGTTGCACCAGCAACTTTCTGGGTTGAAAGTGGGGCCTTACGTTACATTTGTAAGGAATATGGCCAAGTCTCATCTTATAATTGCAAAGCCAAACATCACCATATTTAGGGAAAGGAAAAAATTGAAGCTGCTGGTGAAATCTTAATTCAGCTCCCTGATGCGCATGCATTATGATACAATCTTTAATTAGCCTATGAGGAAATTAATAATTATGTACTGAGTGCAGGATTTGGCTGCTGTACAGTAAATAATGCCCCACGCTACACAACAAACAATGATGATTCAGCAGACATCATCTATCATATGCCCGGCAAGGGGCCTGCGAGAAAAAATAAAAGCCTAGGATCACATCATTAGAGAGCGCACATGAACAGGATATTTGCGCCAGAGTCAGAGGCACAAATTAGGGCTGCTCAAGAAATCTCAGTCCTAGTCTTTTGCCTTCTTGCTTTTTCACAATGGGCTATGCAAATATTAAAATATATACTGCTTCTTATCTGTTTCATACAGCAGCCATGGTCAAACAGAAGCTGAACTGCGTACCAGCTCAGGGACCTGACGGTGACAGGTCGGGCACAACCAGCAAGGCAAACGCTGAGCCCGACACAGTAGGGGGATGAGAGGAAAGCTCGCCCAGCTCAGCTCAAACATGGCCTCTCCAACCTGCCTAAAAACTGCTGCGACAGAAAAACAAAGGATGCCAAATCCACCAGAAACAAGGACAATTATATTCCTTTCAAAGAGCAGCTCAGGCTGGACAAAGCTCAGGTCGGAAATAGCTGTGATTTTTCTGAGCTGCAGCAAATGCACGCCTGACATTTAAAACACTGGCTGTTTTCATGATGGGTTTAGCCAGCTGCGCAGCCTTCCTATTCACTCGAAAGTGTGAAGGAGGAGGATCAGCTGGTGCTCCCGGGCTCTTGACACCAGCCAAAGCAGCGAGGGTTAGAGGAGGAGGAACGCTACCTCTCTACCATTATTAATTGGGGGCCAAATCTGGAGAGCAAAGGTACAGACAAGTCCTTGATTTACAGTGAATCCAGACAAACAGGATGCTCTACTTCTGCCCTCAGATGTCAGAAATAAAGCACAAAGCAAACAAATTATGGCTATATATTATTCTTGGATATTTCCATCTAAGCCCTTGCTTCTCCTGTGACCAGGAGGGCAGGAGCAGAGCCGCAGGCACAGACGGGCACGCCAGAAGAGAGCCGAAATCCTGCTCTCAGGAAAGTAAATTCCAGCCATTTCCCCCACGACAAGTTTACTGCATGCTGCTGCACAACACTTTTATTGGCATTCATTAGTCCTTGAGGACCAATGTATTCATTTTTAGCAGCATTAAAACAGAGGTTGCATTTTACAAGTGAATCGCTACACTGCTGGGGCTGTAGGAAGCCACTCAATTATCTCCAGTGTGTTAAAAGCTTAATTCAGACTCAATACTAATCTTAAATTGTAACAAACATTATTTCCCTGAGCCTTGGTTAACCAACAGTCTGATCCCCAGCTCGCAGCTGTTTTGGGCTGCTGGGGAGGGAAGTTGGGGGTGTTGGATTTGGTTTTTTATTTTTATCAGTGCCATGTAGGTTGGGGAACCGCAGAGCAAAGACAGTCACCACTGGGGTGCTCAGCAGTGCATTACTTGCAAAACACTACTGGAAATGAAAACCAAAAGATTGAAGTCCCTGGTATTCACAGTGAAACTGCTCCTCTTTTCGTATATTTCTCCTTCATCTGGAGCTTCATTTCTGTTTAAGAACAGCTGAACACCACAATTTAGCATCACATTTAATTAGATATTTGTAGCATTCCCAAGTCAAATTAACAAGCTTGTTACCTCTTGACATGTAAATATACTATAATATTCATCCCCAGCGACACCTATAAAGAACATATGTATACATTTTTGTATGTATTTGACCCCCTCCCTTCATCAACAGCTCCCAGCCACTGAATTGCAATGAATTCATGCTCTTGACTGTACTGCTCTGTAAAAAATCACATCCCTCATCCTTTGCGTAAGAATGAAAATCCAAGTAATTTTCATGGCTCTCTTTATGATAATTTTTCCTATTTTGTTTAATTTTGTTTCAGACTGTCATTTGGCAGCTCTCACAGGTCGAGCCCAGGAAAGAGATTATGGTTGTTGTTTTAAGCAGCAGGTGTAGCAATCAATGTGGAAATGTATGTATCCCTCTTGGAGACGCAGCTACGACAAATGGAAACAACAGATCCTGCACTACATACAAAAATAAAGCTAGGTAATCGATAACATTTAAAGTGCTTCAGAGGGAAAAACTGAACACTTATTTTTTTTCTCTACTAACGAATGCATCTGGGCTCATACATGGGCTGCTCTCATGCCAGCCTTCGGGCAAAGCGTGTGCTGATGTTACCCCCTTGGTCAGCAGGAATTGTCGCTGGGCAATGCAGAGTAACCTTCTGCAAAGGACCGACCCTGCTGGGATAGCAGTGGATTAGGAGGAGTATTCCTACAGAGAAATCCTTACAGGCCCTCGACAAAACTACCATTTCTACACGTCCTCTCCTAAAGAGGGCAATCTACCTGAAGTAAAATTCGTAGTGTACCCTACCCCTGGCTCCACCAACTCAAAGCGCCTGATGCTGGACTCATGTTTTGCAGAACCAGGTCCTGTGAAAGCTGGGTTTTCTAACTTCTGTTTCTCTTCACAGTGAAACAAACACAGCTCATTGGTGTCTTGGCCAAACCTGCAGGTTTAATGAGAATGACTTAACACTACCCAGTTTTTTCACGAGTAGCTACAAACTGCTGGGTAAAATGAGTGTTTTCCTTCCCTCCAGACTGGCTAATTTGAGAAAATACAAGAAATAAAATCAAAATACCCTGACACAGCCTGGAAGGGAAGTGAGGTACTGAAAAAAGCTCTGCACATTATTATACCATGTCAACGGTGCTTTTAAAGTCAAGAAGCTGTTGTGGTCTGAAGGGAGGAAATTAAATGAGAATGGGAAAGGGAGGGGGAGAAGTGAAGCATCCTTAAGCAGCCATGGCAAATATAAAGGTGAAATCCTCATCAGTAAAGGCATTCAGCCTCTTTCTACCCCAAAGAAGGATTATCTTTCACTCTCCCTGTAGACAGATCAATTGTCACCCTCATTTTCATAGGCACAGAGTGCCTTCAAGCTCCCATTGGCACCACTGGTACTCATGCTACACTCTAAACATCCACCCAACTCTCCTAATCACACAGGTTACCACATGCCAAAAAACTCTTATACAAGGACCTTGAGCTCTGTTCCTACCTCTTGCACAAACTTATCTATGACCTTCCACTCACATCTTCCCTCAACAGTCCACTAACTCAAACCTGTTTTTTTGTTTGTTTTTAAACAAAGTCCTTGGACTACAGGTGGAGTCTCAGACAGGCAGGATGCCTTGCAGTGCATTACAGGAACAAGAAGCTTCTTGGCTCTCTGGATGTGCTACTTCAGTGCCAATAACTAATAAAGCAGAATCAACAGTTCACTGTGAGCATTTCTGGTGAGAGAGAACAAAATACTTCTATCATCTCAAATGAGAACAGATATCTTGAAGTACTTGAAGTAACAGGACCTCTTATGTCAGGACATGCCACACATTTCAGTATCACATTTTCAAGCTCTTTGTGTATGCCCATCCATGAGCAGGGACAGCACCTTGCCTTGGGAGCCCTTGATGCTCCCAAATTACCACAGCAGCTCACCAGGAACAGAGATGCAATTCTTGGCAAATGCCAAGCTGGGGGAGAATTACCACTCGAGAGCTGATTCAGAGCACCTACATTTCTTTGCAATAAGAGGAAAGCCCAGGAAATCCCGTTCCTCTTATGTGAAACCTTGAGTATCAGAAGCTGAAAGGTGAAAACTGCTTCACATGGAAACTACTAGACCAGTTGGAAGATGGCTGAGCATAAACTGGTTCAAGACACAGGCTCTTTTGCAGAGCCATGGACAAAAACCTCAGCTGTTTGTCTCCCGTTTCACTGCTCTGACCTGCATCCGGCTATCTGGGTGTAATGCTTTTGCAGTCCCCAAAGGCCACATCCAGTGCTTGTCATAAAAGCTTGGCTACCTACTCTGTGAAATCAGGTGTTCAAAGAGATTTGTGCATTGATTCCTGAATGTTAAAATACACTCCACCAACACCTTCTTCTGAAATGACTATCTGGACACCACTAATTTCTTGCAAAATACGCCTCTGTCATCCACTATCTCGGAAGAGCAGGTGCTTTCTTTTATGTCCCCCAAGCAGACGCACATTTCACTGTTCCCTGGGCACTCAAAGGCAGCTTTTTTTGAGTGTGTGACAAAACACGGTGACAGCTGCCGAAACTGAGATGCCTGATCTACCTTTTCTGCCTGATCTGACTTTTGCAGGGATGAAGCAGCTCATCTCTTTGGGGTGTGCAAGCCCTTGTAGGAGGCACCCCAGTACAGTTCTCTTGTGCCAGCCACTGCCACTGCCTTGTTTGGTTCTTTTCCTTCTCTATAAAGAGAATATTGTGCCTATGCCATCTGTTAAGTAAAGTGCTGCACGTACATTGCAATATACCCTGCAGCACACAATGAAGCCTTGCAGGTTAAATGTGAAGAGAAGTGGCTGTAAGGGGAGAGAAGACTCCAGGTGCTGGAGCTGTTACAGGTGAGCCTAAACATTTGCTTCCCCGAGGCAGCTACCTGTCAGGATTAATCTTGCCGATCCCAGGAATGCGCCTCAGTAGACACCGCACCCCATTCCAGGAAACCATAAATACCAAATGAGATGCTCAGCACCACACATGAAAGTATCTTCTTTCTGAAGAGCATGATTATGTGCAGGAGTGACAGCTGGGCTAGCATCAATCCCACCTTGAGCTGGGGTTTTCTTAAGGTCGTTCCTTGGGGGAAACAAAGAAGGAGGTGAGCATGGGTGCCTACTGCCTTCCTCCTAAGGAGGCCTCCAAGGGAACCCCCTTATTTTTTTTCTCTGTCCTGGATCTGCCTGGGGACCCCGCTTTTTTATTTCCAGGTTAAAGGACATTCTCCCTCTCCTCAAAACCAAGACTTTGGGAGCCCCTCTTACAAGTACTTTTGATAACGTGTCCCAGAGGCAAAGCTGGGGAAGCACTGGTTGTCTTCTGAATGATGCTGCCCAAGCGTCATGCAGAAGGAGGTGCTTTGAGTAGGGCAATTTTGCCAAACAGGGTACCCCATGCCTGTCAGAAAAATGCAGCGCTGGTGATGAACCCTCATTTAGGAAAAGTGATTGACTCCCAGATTTCTTTTCCTCCTGTTTCCTTGTCATCTCACTAGGAAAAGTCATAATTTTCACAAAGACTGTTAAGCTTCCCGCTTATCTCAAAGACCTTTTTCTTCTTAATCCCCCCCTCCTCAGTCTCCATGAATTTACAAACTTTTTGTTTGAGGGATGAAGTGTTTTAGTTGTGTTTATGCTTTTCAGTTTGGAAAAGATGCACTGACTGGTTTCAGATGTTCAGTTATGAGACCAGCAGGTCAGCAAGACTGATGTTTGGAAAGGCAAACCCCAGGTGAGCCGTGTAAGTCATCCTGATGTCCCCACTGCATACCCAGAGGGACAGCTGAGCCCGCTGCCCTGCGGAGTGCTGGGACCTGCTGTCACCTCACATCTGCCCGAGGATGCCTCGGAGGTCAGTACTCTCCTGCAGAGCTGAGCCACGGCCAAGGCCACCAACTGAGGCCACACACCACAATTGCAGGAGCAGAGCACCAGCCTGGGGAGTTACCACAAAAAAAAGAGTATCCCCAGCTAATTAGGGGCTTCTGGATCAAAAGTAACATATTTAAAGTCCAAACTCAAACGCTCAGCCCCAGGAAGCAGCCAGGGGCGGCAAGAGGCAGCCAGCTTGCTAAGTACAGGCTGGGACTGCCAGAGGGACACCGCTGACTCCAGAAGAGCTGCTTTCCACAATCTTTGAAACAAAGGAATTTATTTCAAAACACAGCAGCATTTCCATATTTTGAGGCAAAACCAGCCCCTGGAAGATTTCTTTCCTGTTTCTGCATAAACACAGTACCTTTTAGACAGCACCTTGCTGAACCCAAACCACGCACTGCCTCCACACGACACCCACAGCTGAGAGCAGGGGCAGCAGGATGCTGGGAGTGCGGAGCAGTCGTGTTGGGACAATGCATCTGCGGATATAGGCACCACAGTCCCTGTGGCCCAGATGTTCATTGCTTTGGTCAATCATTTTCTGCATCTCTCAGAACACATCCTTTGGTGTGTGGGCCACCAAAATCAGATACCTTAAAATATCAGGTTGGCAAGGCTCGGTTCATGTTATCAACTGAGGAAACACCCCCAAAATTCAGCGTCAGGTCTGGATTCTGTAGTCCAGGTTTAAAGTCAGCAGGGGAGGACAGAGCTCTGCCTCCTGAGCTTGTTCCATAGCCTCCTGATCAGCTTCCTCAAGCATCCACAGCATATGTAAATAAACATATGTATACATGCTGCTCTCCCAAAAGCTGTAATTTCAGGGGCTGAAACTCCAGGTTCTGTGGGTTAAATAAGTCAGTTCCTCTGACAAAGACACATTTGGTTGAATTTTAAACAAGAGGCCTTTAGAAATCTATAAAATTTTAACTATCAGTGTGTAGCAGCTTCTAGGACGTTCCCCACCTTGTAACATTCAAAACAATGATTCACCTTCATAAGAAAGATGTAACTGTCTAGAACTAACTCTCAAACAATGTTAATTATTTGCATGGTCTGTGTTTTGGCATATGCAATTTCCAGCTACCAACATGTTATGATGTTCTGAAATCTTTTACGTGACACCAACTTTGGAATGAGCAGCCACCTATAAAAGACATGATTTTTAATCTACATTTGATTGCCACAGCTTAAAAATCCCAGAATTTATGAGAGCTACAAATTGTTTTTAGACCATGCAGTGTGGAATAAAAGCCAAGATTTTTGGTTCGGCTTGTTGATATTTCCTGAAAACATGAAACAATTCTGAAAGGACAGATTTCCTGGCTCACAGCTAAAGGTCAGCAGTCACACAGGGAGTGCTTGCTAAGTGTACCAAAATGACTGGGAAGGAAAGGCTGGCACAACATTGCAGTATTATTAAAAAGTTATTTAAGTGAGGCAAAAGGGAGAAAGAAGAGAGGCAGACAAGGATTAGATGTGCAACAAGTGAGCTTTCATCAAGACTAGACAAACACTCTTGCCCCCTCTGCCAGCCGTGCAGCCCCAGCCCACGTGGTCATCCCAACCTGCACGGGCTCCTAACGTGACTTCTCTCCCCAGGCCCCACAGATCACTCCTCTGGCCTTTCCTGCATGGCCCAGAGGTTCTTCCAGGCTCTGTAACAGATTATGGAGGCACAAGTTTCATTGGGAAGGACAGCAGTTCACAAGTCCCATGAGTTTGTGCAACACTGGCGTACAGTTGTGTGATGTGCAAAAAGCGGCTCATTTTCCCAAGAAATCTCCCCCAAACCCGTTCCATGTTTATAACTTGCTCTCAGCACAATTCAAGAACCAAAGCGCTCCACTGGTTAACTCCTGTTCTGCAGCCGGCAGAGGGGGCAGCAGGCAGCTCTCATCAGATGCCTGAAACCATCTGCTGGAGCCAAGTTCCTTGTCAAAGTATTTCATTTTATAATAACAGATACCAAAAAATTTCCATCCACTGAGATGACACCGGTTTGAAAACAAGCACATTCTGTAGCTAAAATCTCTGAGGCACGTATAATGTTGGTAGAACAGAAACTGTCCCAGCTCCCTCCAAGAATACCAATCTTGTTTTTATTATTCAAGTTTTTGTTTCAAAGTATGGGTTACGTACAGTTTTCCAGGCAAATACACTCTACACCAAAACCAACCTAGCAGCCTCCAGCAGGTCCCTGCCACAGGCTGCACACCCAGGTAACTGCACCCCCCTCCCTGCCTGACCAAGAGCCCTGGGACATCAGAATGAACAAGGAATTGGTGCCTATAATCCTGCTAATTAAATGTCACTACTCTGACCTCAGTGTTCTCCCTAACACTGACTTATAAAAAGCATATGTTCCTATCATTCATGGTCCATGCACTTTTTTTTCTTTTTTTTTTAAATTAAAGCCAATCAGTTGTAGAACTAAACACTACCTTTTCAGTTAAAAGGTCAACAGCAAGCCAATGACCACACGTGTAGCTCGACTCTGACGCTCCCAAATCCTGCTAACTACAGTACACAAAAGGAAAACTAGAAATGCACTAGTAAGCAGCTAAGCAATACTGTAGGCTGTTAAACTTGAAATTTAGCCCTTGCAGATCCTGGAGGAAGGGCATCCCAAACGGTACATGTCCTCTGCTATGCAGAAAGAGCGCTCAAGCCGCAGGATCCCATTCCACATACATCACTTTGGAATATATGGCTATACCTATCATATGTCATACTTGGTATGAGATAAAGGACACTCTGCTCTTGGCCACCAAGTGTTTGCCCCAGAAGCAGCCAGTAAGACTGGAACAAGAGATTATAAATCTCTGCAATGGGACAAAGCTGTAGCTCAGAACAGAGGCACTCTGACAATTTAGGGCTTTACAGACCACAACCTGAAAGGACAAATTATTCTCCAAAGCAAAATTTTGAACACTAGCATGGAGAATATTACTTCAGATGCAGATTGCTGTAGCATTGCTATTTTCTAGTTGGAGCTTCAGGGCAATTTACAAGTAGAGACTATTGCCATGATCAGCACTGAGATTACAGAACTAAGATTTGCTGCGATTAATCTCAAAAAGACAGCTCCAGGCCTGAAATTCAATGTGGCACACCTGCTAGCAGAGAATATATGAATAATCTGATCCCCAGGCTGCAAGTACTATGAGAAAGGGTTGTACATCCCCATCCAGTGGATCCTCCCCCACCACATCCTCCTAAGGCCAAACGGAATCGCTAATATGAAGACAAGCTGTTCACTGATACCTCTGCAACCTCAAAACCTGTGCTCTAAGATGCTGCTAAGCAAATCCAGCAACACCAGGCATCTGGTGCCAGAAGGACTAAAACTCATCAATCTGACATTAAAACTCTTTTACTGAACAGCTCTAAACAGCACTACGTGCAAAAAGTCCTGTTAACTGTGAGATTAATAACATTAACTGAAAGACAGGATGGTTTCTATGGCATTGTTTCAGGAGCTGAGGTGATCCCATTACCTCCTCACCAGAACTCCAATTTAATCTATGCAGTAGCTAAAAAAAAAATAATACTGCTTATAGATAAAATCATGCTCGAAACTTTGACATGATATAATGAATTTTTTTTTCCAAATAATGTCTTGCCTAAATTATAAACTATATTGATTGCAAGGGTAGTTAAGCAAACTCAAACGGTATAATGGGAGCAGAAGACATCTTCTTGGCCTTGTGGGCTCAACTGAGGTTATTCACACTGCAAAACACCAATGATCTGTGCATTATGGTCTGTTAAAGTACTACTTGGCTTATTGAACACTTACTTTGTTTTATGCCTAAAAGAAACTCAGGTATGAACCACAGAAATAAAGCTCTATTTTTGTAAAATGCTGGGGAACAAAAAAAAAAAAAAAAAAATAAAAGAAAAGAAAGAAAAGGAAAGCCCTTACAGCTGTAATTGTCATCTCAACACAAGCATCTCCTTTTCATATGCTTGGCTTTGCTTACTATTATAGTTACTGCTGTTATTATTATTAATGCACCAAAACATGACAATCATCCTAACCAGTTCTTCATTAGGCAATTTCTGCTCATCAATATAATCCTCAAAGCTTCCATCAAATTTTACACTCTCTTATATGACAGTACATTCTTTTGAGTGTCTGTGGCAAAAATAAGGCACATATATACCAGCCAATGCTGTGATAGGCAGTGGAAGGAGAGGGTGCCAATGCTGGTGGATGTTGTGCATTAACCCCTGCGAAGCACTGGATTTCAGAGGTCGGCGAGTGTGCTCAGTGGCAGCTACATCACGTCCCATTCAGACATCAGCCTGAGCAACCAGCATTGTCAGGCTCTTTTGAAAATCCTGGTCATCACTTTTTAAGGCAGGTGAGAATCAATTAATTTTCAGCTTTTAAAGGAATGCCTTTGCTGTTGTCAACCCTGGCCACACAGTTACAATGCATTTTGCAGAGATGCACTGCCTTTTCTTTCTGTTCAGTGTAAAAGCACTTAATCTCGGTTATCGGCTTCCTGAAGGTCAGGCTTATTTCTTTAGATCTATTATTTACTGCTTGAAATTTCCAGTTCCACCTTTCTGGCTATTATAGGTTTTTTCCCCAACTCCTATTATTTTCACAATAACTCCATACGATGACTGTTGATAAAGTTAGGAGGACCGCGATTCTAAACGTCTGACCTTCTTCAAAATCTGATAATGGATACAGTTTCAGAATCATAGGTCATCTCAATTTTGCCAATAAACCATTTATTTCCAGTGGCCTTCAGACCTGCAGGCTTACCACACACTGCAAAATGGATTCTTCAGGGAACAATAAGAGAGCCATTCTTAGCCTTTGCTTAGCACGTTAGGAGGGATACTGCACTTTGGAGAGAGTTTGTCCACAACATCTTATGCACCACAGTCTCTAAGACCTTCACTGCTGTACAACATGTTCTGATGTTTATATGAAGCTGAAAGTTGTAAGCGTCTAATGTGAACTAACCTCCTTTTCATTTGCAATTTATATGAAAAGGAGAAGAAAAATCCAGGCCTCCTTAAACCCTCCCCACCTACCGAGGGCTATCCAGTCACCTTTACCATATTCTTCAACTTACAGCTCAAGGCATAGTGCCAAGTTTTACATCACTACCTCAAATGTTATGCTGCTGTGGTAAGACCCGATTACGCCATGCTCGTAAAAGCTGTGTTGGTGCCAAGGTACACAATTTGTTGGTACGAGTGCCCGCCAGCCCCCTGCAATGGCTTCACCGAAACAGAGTTCTTAAAATGACTTGGTCTTGCAAAACCTCTGCCAGAGTTACAACTCCTACTGCAGATCAACATTTCACACGAACTGTTGAGCAAGATGCAGAGGAAGGTGTGTCAAACACGAATCCCTGGCTCGAACAGTGCTTGGAAAGTTAAGCAGTGACTGGATCCCGAGCAGGGGGGAACCAAGCAGGTTTTACTTACTGTCAAAGCTCCTGTGCTGCGCTGTTAGGGTTGCCTGCACAGAGCGACCAGCCTCTTTCACCATGGCTTCAAATTCGCTTCGGCTCTTGTTTGCAAAGTTCTCCTCCATCTCGCTGGTGCAGCAGGTATAACCTTGTGGACAGATCCGCAGGTGCTCCCCTAAAATGAGAGAAAATGTATTTGAATGGCCAGGTCCAGAAAAGGAAGGATTTCACCCCAGCCAACCTCAGCACAGAAATATCCCAGCTCCCTAGTAACCTGGACCTGCAGCAAGCTTTACATGTTTACCCCCTAATTTGAGTTATCCTGCATTAGTACAGTGGTTGGTATGACTGCAGGTACAAATTTTCTCACTTCTGACTGTGAGGGAAGGAAAAGCGAAGGATATAAAATTCATACATGGGGCAAGGAGAAGCAAAATACAAGTGTCTCCTGCTCAAAGTTTGCCCTGGAATCCAGCTCTGCCTAGAATCCCAGAAAACATGGAAATCTCTGGTTAATTGACATATTAGTTATCCTTATTAGACTTAACATGTATATTAGAACAACTATTTGAAACTACTTTGTCAAGAAAAACACACCCAACTCCAATGCGCTCTCCCCACTCCCAAACCAAGCCCCCCACAAAAAACCTATCCTGAGAAGGTATTTCCATAACGAAACAGGTGAGACTAGTAAGAAGTTTTCAAAAGACAGAAGCGTGCCAGTGGAATTTGGGTGACTAATTTCCCTTCACACATTTTGAAATCTGCTCATTTACTATTTTTTCAATGAAAAATTTACGTCCCAGAAAGAGACAAGACCACCCAAAAAAGGGCTGCTATGACAATCATTGACTGAATATACCCTTTGCTATAGGGAAGGACAGGAAAAGTAACAGGACTCAGCAGTCAAACTGAAAAATTCTTCAGTATGGGAGCTCCTCCTGCCCTCCAAAATCTCTTTATTGTGGAGAGGCAAGCGTTTGCATAGGCAGAGTCAGCAACATTTTAAAAATAATTGCTTAAGTTTTTATGAGTCCTTACAAACAAAGGCATATTCACCTGCAAACACACCCTAGGTTTCTCCTTACCCAGCAATAAGAATTAATTTGAATGAAACCAAACATGAGGGTTGGGTTTGTTGTTTTTTTTTTTTTTTTTTTTTTAAGAATAAAACTCCCTTGTTCCAAGCACACACTGAGATATACCAATTACAAAAAGTTACCACGTTCAACATCTTTGATTGGGATTGCCAATGAATTTGCTGGCAGTTTTACAGGACTGATGTCTTAATGTCATAGCTGAGCTGAAACATGTATTTAAATCATGTTTTGTCTTGTGTGTCTCGACAGCTTCAAATCCTGAACCTGTACCATCCTCCAGAGCTTCCCATTCAAGTCCTTAGCTGTTTCTAGTGCAGAGCCTTCAGCAAATGGGTGCCTCTGTGTAGAGGGTCTTTGAAATTGGGAATGCCATGTCACTTGTAGCCTGATTAAGAGTAATTTTGACAGGAGTGCTCTGCAGCTGCTGTATTTTAGGCAGAAGCCATTCCAGATGAGTTTGCATTTTGCTGGCCTTGGGTCCCTGCTCACAGACAGCTCTGGAGCAGGCTCTGCAGGGCGCCGGGGCGAGCCTGCTGTTGCAGAACAGGTTATTGTGCATGTGCATGGGCAGAGCAGCCTTCCTGCCCAGTGACGGAATCGTCGCTCACCAGCTTTCCTAACTCCCATCCTCAGGTTTGTGCCGTGCTCCCAGCCAAGAGAAGTGCCAGGGAGGACAGCATGTCCCATGGGATCCCATCTCCCACGGGACCCCTCTCCCAATCCCCCCAAGTACCCAGGCAGGCAGCACTGCGCCACGCTGTCACAGCAACAGCAGCACCTTGCTTCGGGAGAGAGTCAAATAGGAACATCATGTGGCTCAGCACTTCCCAAACCAAATGCAATTTAAATTACAGTGCTTGCCTAAGCCTTTCCTTCCTTCGTAAACTAGATTGTTGCAATTCACTCCCTGGGCTCATTTCTGTACCCTGCATTTCTACAGGAAAGTCATCAAGAGGATTGCTGACATGTGACAGACAGGCAGAAAAAGGGAGCTGTAAATTTTTGACAAGACACAGCTTTGTTTCCTGTCATGGCAAATTAAAAACTTTCTTCTTGTCCAGCCTCTTCTGTACGATTTCTGCTGCCCCAGGATCTCTGAGCAGGATGAAGCTCTGTGCCCGTGGGACACCACAAGGCCTCCTCAGTGTCCAGCCACCCTCAAGGCCCTAACGCAAGGAACCGGATCCCAAAGGGTCCCAGTGGTTCCCAAAGGCTGCCTTTACCGCCACCAGCTCAGCTGCTGAAAAATTTTGCAGATGAGGCCCTGGTCCTGCAAGGCCTTGCGCTCGACAGCACCCAAAAGCACGAGCACTCCCGCCCCTTCTCTGGGCACCGACACCCAGCACAGCTGGCAGGTTCAGCCTGAGCCACCAACAACCCTTCCCAAACCCCCTGCTCTGGTAAACCAAGATAAAGCAGCTCCTGGGGAACTCCCATCTCCTGCCTGCTGCCAGCGAGCAGGGCCTGGCTGCAATGGTCTCCCGCCCCCTCGGCAGGATTTGCCAGGAGACCCGCCTGAAACCAGGGGGAGCCAGCCTGGGCCCCAGCGAGGGGACACGGCACCACCACCAAAGCTGCCAGTCAGGCAGGCTCCTCCCCACAGGTTTAAAAACAAAAAAAATGAGGAAAGTGTGGGGCTCTGGGGAAGAACAGGGCCTGCCCCCAGGGATGAAGAGCCCGTGCTGCGCCCGAGCTCCCTGACGGACAACGAGGAGCAGCAGAAGTGTGAGGAGCGCTAATTAAAACGTGACATGACCAGACAAGAACCTCCATGCTCCCACCCCAGGCAAGGCAGAGAGCGTGTTTCAGCAGGATGGCATCAATCCAGCACCTTGCTGTGTGAGCTGAGCTTTAAACAACCTGCAGCCAAACTGCACCATGAACAGAGGGGGAAGGAGCCAGAGCAAAAGACAACAAAGCAAGGGAAAAGTCACACTTATAGATAAAATTGCTTAATTTTACACAACTTTGTGAATTAATTATACATTCTTTTTTTAATGCTTGAACTCAGAGCAGTTTCAATCCCTTTTGAAGCAAGATTTCTCTTAGCTTTCTGCAGGCATTTGCATGGTACTCAGCACTTTATCTCAGCACACAGCAAACTTTATCCTTTGTCTGTGTATCTCAAACTCGGCGCACACGAAACAGTCTTACAGCACTATGAAAACACTTTGCTTTCTTTGCTTTTTAACCTGACCCACCCTGGAAACATTCACTATTATTATTTAACTTTTTTTTATTGACTCCAAACCAAACACATTCTAGACCATATTTTTGCTCTCCTTATATTTCAAAGTTCATTTGTTTGCTAACTTGCCGTTATGTCATTGCTGAAGCTGCACTATAAATATCTCTGGGTTCACTTGGCAGGAGATTATCTGCAGAGATCTATGGAGAGCTAGAGGTGTTTTACAAGGATTAAATTTGCAAGATACAGTGTGTGTTCTCCTCTCCACTGCTGCGTCAGAGAAATTTCCCCCCATACACAGCTGCCACGTTGCTAACCGCTTGCTTGAGAGCACGCGCTCCCAGCCCCTGGAACAGCTTTTCAAAAGCCACTGAGCACGGCAGAAGTCAGAGGGGCAGCAGGCAGAGGGCCGCTCCAAATCTCCTTAATATTCAGATACACTCCCAGTGATCCAGGCCAGCTCTGGGTGAGGCCCAAAGAGAATCCCTCTGTCCCATATGAGTGTGTAACTGAAACCCAGCCATCACTCTCCAGCCCTGACTTGCAGACCCTAGCTGAGCAGGTCTGGCAGTGGAACACAGCGACGCCAAGGCTGCGTTCGATGGCTGAGTTAATACCAGCTTCACGCTGCTCTACACACTCCGGATTTAAGACACATTTGTAAGTAAGAGAAAACGCACTTCAGGATGCTTGGCTTCCCTTCAGAAAACTACTGGCTTGCCCAAGCCTTTGGCAGCCAAAATGTGTGGTTCTATCTGGGTGTCCCTGGAAGCACCAGCTCTCCTGCAAAGGCTGTCTACGTCAGGGTGGGATGTAACCCACCAACTTAGTGGGCTCTTGGAAACAGAGAGGGGGCAGAGCATGCATGAAAACAGCATCAAACAAATATCTCATTTATGATTAACTGCCCTAGAGTGGAAAGGAATAGGCCAGAGGTTGATGACAAGAAAATATCACATTGCCTGGCTACGGGCTTGGGCTGTCCTTCAAATACCCTCTCAGCTGGCTGGGTTAGCAGATCATTTTGGCTATCAAATTCATTACTGTATTTGAGAGTGCTGAATATTAAATCACTTGACCACTTTCCCCTCAGGGGTGGAGCTGCGCTGCTTTGTGGCAGGGTCCCTGCAGGGGGAATAGCCCTGCCTGCAGCCACCACTGACTCAAGACAGGGCTCAGCTCCCTGCTTCTTCCCCCGTGTGCTCCTGGCCTCACAGCCCTGGCCCATGCAGGCTCCCCTCGGCCGTGGACCTGCCTGCCGCGGGCTGTGCCGGCAGCCGCTGCAGCCATGGCATGCAGTGTTACACACCAGGGTGGCAGGATCCCAGATGAGTTCAGAAAAGCTGTTCGCTGCTGCTGTGTTTCACCCCACCATGAGGCTCAGTAGCCATGAAAATGAGAGAGAAGGGCAGTCCCAGGGGTGTAAAACGGAAAACTGAGAGAAGAGCCCTTGGCTCCTTTAACCATGTAAACAGGGCTATTTCTATCCCTCTCACAGGCCGTTGGAGATTGAATTCATTGCAATATTTGCAGAAGGTTTGGGGTTATTTGGATGTGTCAGAGTATCTAAATGCAAATTATTACAAAATCATTCCTCCCAGAGGTTAATTTATTTCAGGCTGTGATAAATCCCTCATGATTCTTCCCTCACATTTGTAACCCTCCTCCCACTCGCTCTCCAAACTGCTCTAAAACCTCATCTCATGCTCTTACACCAAAACTGACCCCTGGCAGCCTCAGTCCAGCCCCCCATGCCAGGACACCTACAGCCCAAACCCCTTCCTCAGGGGTTTCTGGGTGGACATGTCTCAGGCAATCAAGCTTGCTGAAGTCCCACACTGCTGAGACCCCCCTGCCAGGCGTGGCAGGGATGCCAGGACACAGCCTCCAGCCGGGCGCAGCCAGTGAGCATGAGAGCACCTGGCAGCCAAGGAGCTCTGGTCCTCTCCCACTGCCCCTCGTAGGCACTAGAGTCTGCTGTCCTCTCCCTCTTCACACCTAAATTCCACTCAGGCTAATGAGCATGACATACAGGAACCATGGGGCTTCCCCCCCTTCTTTTTTTTTTTTTTTTTTTTTTTTTAACATGACAAAGAGTGTCTGCAGCTGATGCAAAATGAGCCCCGGAGGTGGTACAGATGTTAAAAATACCTTACAAAGACGTAGTGCAATGAAAGTAAATCCCCTTTTTCATGCCTCCCAGCTTTTCCTGCTTCAGGTGTTCCTGTCCCCATATCTCTTGAAATATGTATTTTTAAAGAGAACATGATTTAGCACATGCTGATAAGTAACTGACAGTACAGCCTCTAGCGCCAGGACCACAATATTACCTTGAAACCCCATCTTGTCACAGATAACTCCTAGAGGAAACAGAGGTACCCAAAATGCATTCATACTAGGAGACAGTTCTGGCTGACAGCCCTAGGAAGAACTCTTCATGCCTCTTTCATTCTAGATGCACCAAGACACATGAGCTGCCACGCCACTTCCAAACACCTACGGCCCATAATACCTGTGTACGGTGTCCAGGAGTACAGCTGGTCTCTCATAGTAGCTGAATTGGCTATGAGACTGCCCTGTCAAGGAGAGTGCAAATCAAGAATTTTCCCATATTGCAAAGGCAGGTGTTAGCTAAGCACTGTGCAGCCTGTTTGTTTGATTTGCAGTCAGCTGTCGGCAAAATATGATATTTTCTACTTTCTGATTATGTATTACGAGTATCGTCTTGTTTGGCTTCAGTTTGCACATAATGTCAAGGGAGTCACAGCAGGCCTGAATATTAAGCATTGCATGGCAGATCTTCACACTTGGATCAAAATGCACTGAGTCATGTTCTGCCCAGCCTTAGCGATGCCATGGGCTGAGGATATGCACAGTGGGGTGGGTGTACAGGCTGGCCAGGAAATCAGAGGCAGAATATGGCCACAAGGAAGGGTTGTGCCCATGTGAAGCCATGATCTCCCTGCACTTTCATGCCCAGAAGCATTCACGGGTAAGAAGCAGAGGTGGCAGGGTGTAGCTGGGAACCAGCCCCGCCACAGACTCTGTGGGCATCTTGGATGAGCCAGACTGGGAGCTAACGTAGTGAGGGGGAGAGGAGAGCCACAGAGAAGCTCTCCACTTCGGCAGCACCCTACAAGACCCCCTCATAGACCTCAGCACGTGTAACACGGCAAGACCCAGGTTAACCTCAGCCAGCTCAAGGCCACTGCAGAGCACTATCACAGCTCACAAACTGAGGTCTGCGAGGCAGAGGCAGGCACCGCACCGTCTCGCTTGCTTCATTTACACCGGCCTCCCACGCACATCACTGCTGCCTCCCGGCCTCGGTAAGGCAAGAGGGATTTTGCTCTAGCACAACCGCCTCCTATTTCTCTTTGCCGCTGCTGAGGGAGTAGCTTGGTATCTTGAGGGACTGACAACAAGGGCATGAAGACTTTTCAATCTGCACACCACAGGTCTGCATTTCTCCCGTGTCAGCAGCTTTTATAATGCCTTACCATCTGACGGCTGATCAAATAGCTTGTGCTATCTGAGATGAACTAATGTTTTCATTCTAGATAAAGAAAACAAGCACTACGTTCCACATCAGTGATAAAAACAGTAAACTGGAAAAAAATAGCTAGAGAATATGCTTATTCTTAAAGCAATGCACATGTTTAAGGCAAGACAATAGCAAAACACAAAAGACTTGTTCCCACAGCTCTTCATGCAGACCAGGATTATACCAACAGAGGTGAAAAACCCACAGCAGATAATCTATAAGATTTGCTCTTTCCACTCCTTACCTTTTCACTCCTACCAGGATTTAATAAACTATAAAAACACAATTAACCAAAGGAGACAACTTAATCTGGCTACTGAGTGGAGCTGGCTCCACACCAGGTTAGCACTGTTCTGTAATTGCATTACTGTGAAACCCTGGCACAGTGAAGAGACACAGGTATTTCTGAGAAATGTCACAACTGGCATCCTTGGGGCAGAAAACTACTGATGGGTGCGATGGCTTTGGGACTGCCCTGATTCCCGCTGACATAGGCTGTTTGAGTCAGAAGCCTGGCTCCCAGGGAGCTGGGCGGGAGGGCGGAGGGGAGGCTGAATGGGAATTTCCTCTGTATTTGCTCTGTTCGTGTCCTGAAATACTTCAGGCTCCAAGGCTGTCAGCTCAGTGTCACGCTCACACACTGGAAGTGTGGTATCAATTTGTTTAATCCTAGACCCTGATGTCAGAGGAACTTATAAGGCAGGCAAACATGGGCAAAAAAAGTTAATTAACAGAGGAGAAAGAGCCACCTCCGTGTCCTGGAAAAATATTAAGTACAGAGTAGATAAGAGTGCCTTCAGAAATGACAGTTTGAAAATCCTAATGTCATCTGTGTATGTTACAGTGGCAAACTGCCCAAAGGAAGGGAACAGAGAAAATGTCACAAATGCTGACAACAGACTTGATTCTTACTGAAAAGATCTGCACAAAAGCACTTCACCCACACACTGCTCCTTTGGGTTTCGGGAGGGTCTTTCTGAATGAAACAGAACACCCCTTCCTGTTACTCCGCTCCCCCAGTTTCTCACTCAGGACCTGGATCAGGCCTTAGCTACAGGGGCCTGACTCTGCCTCCGACTCTGAGCTGCACACAGGCAGCGGCAGTCAGCACAGGGTGCAACAGCCCAACCCTGTGTTTAAGGACAAAGTAGAAAACGCTTTATAATTTGCAGTAGAAAATATCTTTTTCAGCGGTTTGAGAGAGGAATGAAAGAATATGGGCCAAATCCACATGTGCCACAACCACCGAAGGACCTCCATCTAGCAGAACTGACTGAACACAGCAAAAACCAAAGCTCCCCAGATCCTATTCTGGGTGCTGGACCCACCATGGGGGAGCTTCTCAGCAGGTCTCTGCTCCAGAAAGAAGATGATCCATTTATGAAGGGCTTCAAAGGGGAACCAGGACACAGTCTACAATTAGCACTCTCCAAATGAATCAACCTTGAAAGAAGCCTTCAGTTCAGACTAGATTAGTTGCAAGGATCATGGAGAAACGCACAGGGAGTTCACTGTTACGCTCTTTCCTCTCCCTTTCTCTGAAGAACAGAAAACTCTTAAAAAGAATCTTAGACAAGTGAAGAATTATCTCTTCACATAACACTTGTGGGGACGTATTGAAGTCGTATGTCATAATCCATCACTATCAATCTCTTTCAGAGTTGTCCTGAGCACATCAGCTTCTCACCAGATGTTCTGGTTCTTTTTTTTTTTTTTCCTTCTTCTTGGAACAAAGAATCTTTTTATCCTCAGTTTACTGCAATCTAAAATAAGATCAAACTGGAAATCTATCACTCTTATCAGATGCAGCTCCATTGGAGGCTTCATAACAACATAAATATGTTACTACACAAGAGACAAAGCAATTCATTAAGCAGAATCTTTTTCAACTTCTCAGAAAAACATGTACTGGATAAACTGTCAGCCCTTCCCCATGTCCTGGCATCTTGCTGCCAGAAGAATCAGACTGGAAAAGGAATCTTGCTGGTAAACTGAGGATTAAACATGCAGTTTAAGAGGTTGATGCTTTTTGGTTTATTCTCCATTTAAAAAAAAAAAGTTTTGGGGCAATAATTCATATAATCCACATCAGGAACATGAGGAAGGATTTGGTCAAAACCTAAAGACTCCTGCAGTCCCTCGTGAAAACCCTGCAAAGTCAGTGTTGATACTGCACTTTGTGTTATTTTGGGATAAAGCGACTAACAAGCTTCAGCAAGGCTATGAGATTGTTACTGAAGAATGTGGAGTGCTTGTGGCCAGTCCCAGTCATTTCACTGCAAAGAACAAACCTGGCTTCACCTCTCATGGAGAAGGCAGCATTCAGTGAACATTCCCTTCTAACCCCAGCAAAGCTGCTCAAGCAGTAGATGCTGGTGTGAGGACAAGGAAAATCATCCTCCTGGATTTGAGACACATGCTCAACACCAAGCTCCCGCAAGATATCCTGTTGCTTATCCCTCTGCCAGCCTTGCAGGACGCTGTGATGAGCTGGACGTACCGCACCAGAGGAGGATGTTGGGCACAATGCCCAACAGTGGGTGCCATGGCTGCCTGCCCTGCTGAGCCACGCTCCTGGTTGCTGGTTTGCCCAAGGGAAGACCACACGCTGTCTCCTCCTGCTGAGCACCACTACAGACACCGTCGGTAGCACCAGGGGGTGCGGCTCATTCCCTTCCTGCAGGAGGATGTGTGTGTCCAAGAAGGATCTTGCTTTCTAGCAACAAAAATCTCCCAAGGGAAAGGAAAAACCCCAATCATTCTGTCTGCTGGTAAGAATAAAAATGACTCCTACATTTGCAAAAAAATAAAAAATCTGTCTTTAAATAGTTATTAAACAAACTAAGTTCTTGGATCTGAATCTGATCCTGAGAGGTTGCAAAAACAAAATGCCTATGCCTAAAAATTTGAGAAATTAGGTTTAATGACACTCATTAACCTTAAATTCCATGAAGTGTGTACACTTTTCAAAATTAAACACGAAAAGATGCATGTAATGAATTGTCTGAATCCCACAAATTCAAGATCATCTTTTTTTAGATCTTTGTAGAAATTTAAGAGACTTTACCTATGCAGAGTTGTTGGCTTGTGCCACAAATTAGGAGTGCTTGTACCTCCTCTGAAACTCTTTGCTGTATGTGTCGGCAAGGCTGTGGGAAGGTGCAGGATTGGAGGGGCAAGTTCTGGTTGCTGTGGGCTTTTTTCACTTTGCAACTTAACACTTTTGTCAGCTCCAGAAATGCTTGGTTCTTCTTCAGCTATTGCTTTGCTTTATTTGTCTCATAAACGTTTCGTCTGGCAGCAAAAGCATTGAACAACTGTGGAGCCCTTTCCTACAACCTGAGCCACCATGAAAGGACATGGTAAGTACAGGGTCATCTTTGGGGAACATGAAATTGCAGACTTCCAGTTCAACAAAACTGATGCAGCTGATGCAGAACTTGGATGGACAAGTACCAACATCAGGGCTGGAGTCTGCAGAAGCCTCTGGCCACTGTGTGCGAGATCTGCGGCAGAAGGAACTCAGTTTGCTGCCTTTCACTTCTGCTTGCAGAAGTATGTAGGAGAAACCTGTGCCATCGCACTTCTTTTTATGCCTCCATCTGATCTCACAAAATCAGATTACAGAAAGCTGCCTGTAACCTCAAAGATGCCATGGATATCCATAAGGATCTCCTCTTCTACCCTTAAAACAAATCCAGGGGTATGAGGAGATGAGGGCACCAGTCTAGCCCTGCCACAACCATTTCATGAATGGATTTCTGTTTCCACAAGCGTCAAACCATCCCCTTTCACCCCTGCACAGAGCAGTGACCCAGAGGATCAGGTTCAAACTGGGAAGAATGTTTAAAACTCCAGCACCCTGCTAGTTCTCAGCGTGGCTCATAGTGCATATGCCCAAAATTTTACCAGAAAAAATTATTTTAGGCAACTTCTGTTTGAAAACTTAATGGAAGCGTAGCTGTTCTCCCCTGAACGTCAGGAACAGATGACTAAGAAATGTTGCCAGTATCTGTCTTTCAGCGAGATTAGTGTTGGGTTTGTGTGGTATCCTATTTATAACTTTGACAAACAGCTCACCCAATCATTCCATACTTAATCATAGCTGTCTGCCCTGCTCCCTTCAGAGAAAAGCTTTTCAAAAGTATGTGCCAACATAATACGAACAAAAGGAGGCAAACCACAGTCAAGAAAAAAGGACCCTGCTCCCAAAACCAACAACCAGCAACAGCGCACAAGCCATACAGAAACCAGGTCTCGGTAAATCGTAAGGCATAATTAGAGCGTCATTATTCATGGGACTGCATAGCTACAGTTAGTCAGTGTTTCCATTGTAAACTCCTGTTCTCATAAGAGGTTTGCAGCTCAGCTGCAAGGAATTAGTCTGTGATGAAATTGGGCAGTAGACATTTTAGAGTAAGGATTATTTTTTTAAACCATTTAAACATCCCCCCCTTTCAATTCCCCTCTTACTTCTGAGGCTGTAGCAGTAGTCATAAAAGAATCAAAAACCACTTCTGCGTGCTCTTTGATGTTTGATTTCTGTGCATGTCTCTGTTTCATGTGCATGTTAATGGGACCAAAAATATCAATTTAGCGGGGATTTTCAAATATAGAAGTCTTAAGAATTTGAAGCTGCAACTCCCACAATTCCAACTCAACTGGCCTTTGGACATAGCCCTACGTATTACTATCTATGATAACTGCTATGCATTAAGGGGTCTTTACATTTAGAGTAAACCCTGCATATTCATCTAGTGCCGAAGATGGGTTTACATTTCATGAGACAGAGCAGTTAAGATTTCTTTACATGTTTCTTTCTTTGAAATAACATTTTCCAGGGATCATAAGAGACTACATTCTGCTGGACTTGCTCCCAAGCCCTACAATTGCCCAGCTGCTTCCTCCCCACCTACCTGACTTCCATCAGGGCTCATACTTCAGTACATACACAGGCATGGTTGGGACCACTGAAGAGGAAGCATGAGGAAGGGAAGGGACAGAAGAAGTACCTTGATAGGACATTTTATTGCAGACAGTATTAAATAGAGCCTTTCACAACATCTTCAACTCCGGAGAAACAGACTGCTGTTTGCATTCATAAGAACATCAGAGGAAGCATTTGCTCTTTTCCAATTAGCTCTGGCTGAAGCATCCTGGAGACCAGCATCCCTAGATATGAATGAGATTTACTTTCATACATAGGGACCACACACTAGCAAGGTACAATAGTCTCTGGGCACTATGCCTGGTTGTCACTGGATGCCACAAGCAGCACACAAGCCGGTAACTGCTTCATGTGCAGTCTCAGCTCAGAGTGGTGGAACAGTTACCCGGAGTGAGAAAAAACAGCGTAAAACTGTGAGCTTGAAGACTTGCAAGCCCCAGATTGGAACTGGATCACTGTGAATGGCCTGAGCACTCATAGCAAAATCTTTGGTGCACACGTTTTTAAAGAACAGACTAGTTTATCCAGGCAATTTGATTTTCTAGTGAAACAGATGCCACCGTGTAACAGCACCATGCTTCAAACCCTGTACTCCTGCATCGTGATGCTGGCATAGGGGAAGCTGGGCCACCTCTGAGCTTCTAACACCTGGCAATGTTCATGCCTTCCTTGCAGCTCCCTGCCCTAGCACTAAAAGACTTCCCCTCAGATAGCTTGGCAGAGGTGACGAGAGTGCTTCCAAGGTACCACACAGCACTGCCGAGGGCTGCTCCCACCAAGCTCCCTGCAATCCCAATGCACTCCTCGGAGAAGGACAACAGCAACACTACCTCCTCTCATTGGCAGGAAAGTAGATATACCACCACCTTGACCACTATGATTTGTGAAAGCCATGAAAGAAAAATTCTCCATTTAGATTGAAAGTACTTATCTCTACTACAAATTGTAGCAACCACAGTATTTACATTTCACAGCAAGGATCTGAACTCCTGTCATGTCTTAAAAACAGTACAAAGCAGAATTCCTAGATATACTACTTGAATCTGCTTTTCAAGGCGGTAGTTAGAAATTAAGCGGCAAATGAACTCTGTAAGATTACTCATGTACCTTCAATCATTTACAGGAATGTTAGCAAGATCTCTGCTTCAGAGGGCTGGATCATGTGTTCCCACTACAACCATCATTAACCTGCCAGAAGATGTTCACAGAGTAAGAGACGCTAACGATGCTGGAACTGGTCTCCATAGAGTATGGTTATGATTAGGGAATATCTCAGAGAAACTGTCATTCATTAAGCTCTCAAATAAATGCATAAAGATAGGTGAAGGAAAAGCTCTGCAATTTCAGGAATTTTTAACTTGGAAAAGGTCTGTTCTTGGCATTTTGGTTACTGGGTCTTTTTCACTTGAGTGCTACTAAGAAGTGGCAGATTCAGTTTAAATGCAAACTGCACTTTTTTTTTTCTTCACCTTTTTTCCCCTCAATGTAAGCATTCAGTCTTCATCCACCTTAGAAGACATCATGAGCCAGTCAGTAACAGATGCAACTTTTAAAACCTGAATTTAGTTCTGGTACTGTGTATCTGAGGGGGTATATTATTCCCACTTGGGAAAATCTGTAGTGCTTCAAAGTGCATCTCACCCAGGATCCCAGTCAAAGTGGCAAGCTCTCCTTTTGATCCCTCTGTTCTCTGAGCTCACTGAGACGCTTTTGCTCTGGAATAACCACATTCTTTATGCATCACAGCACAATAGTACTGTCACCGAATTTTTCTTTCTTGTCTTAGCAAGAAAGAAGGGACCATCCCCAGGATTCAGAAAGCAGTTTTATCAAGTCTGCAAGTCAACTCCACTTCCAGATTCAGTTAACCCAGGGGGAAATGTTCTTGGCACTCTTAAAGATGCGATACACATCCACACATGCACTAGCCTGGCCACTGTTACTACAGGTCACGACTGTAATTCAAAAGCATCTTCTCTTTTTTCAAGATCTTAGGAAAAATTTAATACCAGTCTGATCAGTAAGTAAATGACACTATGACTACCACCACCACCAGTATGTTTTTCAGCAATGCTTTGTAGAATTCTTTTCCATGCCCCTGCCCACCTCTTGGCTTATTTCTGAGCTACTGATACAAAACCAAGTACCCAGAAAGAAGCAAAGGCTCCTAGAGCAGAAGACCGTGTTCTGCAGAGCAGTCATACTTGTCTGCAGGTTGCCTGCCTCCCACCAACTAACTACATGGCCTTTACTGACTGATTTGGATAGGAGACTGGAAGGCATCTGCACCTATGAGCACCCACGGAAGCAAACACTGCAATTCTCTTGATCTAAGTGTTGATAGGCAAGTAATGTTCCAACCTTCAGGCTTCCCCAGGGTACTAATGAAGGACTGCTCCTCTCCTACCATATGTGTTCACACAGCTTGAATGTCAGTCACGGTGAGCCTCAGTGAACCTGCACTGGAGAAAATCCAAGCGGAAATCTCATGGGAAAAGGTGTTGTCACTGGGGATGCTTAGAAACAGGCTGGGCAAACATCTCTAAATATACTCTGCTAAGCAACTCTTATTTGTTGTATTCCCAGAGACTACATGGTCTCAGGGGACTTTTTCATCCTCCATTTCTCAAGGTGTTATGACCTGTCCATCTCCCTGGCTGGGGTGTCAGGCAATGGTAGAGATTGTAGGTGAGGTTCTTGCACCTTAACTGGAAATCAGGACAACACACTCATCAGGATGCGAGAGTGACAGTGAAGCGTACTTATCCAGCATTAGAAATAAGAGGGTGCAACAAGATCTGTACCTTTAATTGCATCCTGCTTCCTTGTGACAGCTGAAAAATCCTTAATTAATACACTACACACACTATTTTTGATCCAGTTCAAATTCCAGCCATCAGCAGACTATGTTTATCCCATTCCTGCTGAGAGTCTCCCCGGGATTTGCGAGGTCCCTCACTCGGCCTCACTTGAGCAGGAAGACGGCAGCAGATACCTCTCCCTGCTCTGGAATATCCCCCTTGACTTCTGAGGCAGCATCCTACCGGGGGAACAAATAGGAACGGATCAGATCTCCTTGCAGTAGAGTTGCTGTTCTGGATCCTTTTCAACGTGATGCAAAGCACTTGTAACTTCATGCTGTTGCCCACCTGAGGCCTGAAGCTGCTCCCCCCGAAGTCAATGGCAAAACTCCCACTGACTTCAAAGGCAGGGGGACTGGAGCCCTAGTGGTTTCAACTCTTGTAACCCACCTGTGTGTTTAACACCTGTGTATTTGCTAGACAAATTGGGAAAAGCTTTCATATCCATCAACCCTTTTCTGAACAGCAGAGAGGTTTGCCCAAACACAAGTAAAGCCTTTTGCTCAATTGCTTTTATCATAACCACTGTACAGCAATTTTTCCTAATGTCAGGAGCTTGAACAAAGTGCTGCTTTTCAGAAGTGAAGTGTGTTGCAAGTAAGATGCTTTATAGATGCTATTGGCCTGAACCAACAGTTCCTCCCAGGCGGACTTTGTATACTCTGTGCCAAATAGTCAACTAGTTCCTAGCTATGACCCTTTAGACTACGTAAGTAAAAATACTGGCAAAGATGAGCTTCCTTCACAAGTTCTGAGAGTATTCTGATTTCATGCTTTTGCCTGCCAAAAGACATGGACTCCTAAATGGATTTTAGGGGCTGTTTTTTTCCCCATCCTGAAATGTGATAGTTCAATAAAGAGATCCAAGGATCACAAGAACAAGTCAGCGTATACTTCCCAAGGCAGTTCAAAGCTACCACAGTTTTGCATGAGAACTAAAATAGCAAAACACTTTCAGGACAGGAAAATGATCTCAAAGTCTTATCACTCTCTAACAGGGGCACTTTTCCATGTGTCTCTTATTCATATTATCTCCTTTAATTCCTAGCAAATGCCACTTTCACTGCTGATTTGTATTCAGAGAAGCCACACACAGCTGCCTGCAATGCAGCAGCAGCACTGTACTTTTCAGGACTGTTGTCTTTTTGGAATATCCCTCTCCTTCCCTCTTCCCCTGATACTTCACCCCCCCCCCCCCAAAAAAAAACAAACCAACAAACCCAAAAATCCACCACAACCCCCCCCCCATCNGGTCGTGGCTCCCTCTCCAGAAGGAGCCCTCTCCCTGCTTAGCTGCGTGGAGCTGAGGTTGGATGCCAAAGGGGAGGCCTCCACTAAAACAGAATTAATGCACAGTGATCCTATGGTATGGGTTGTGCAGGAGGGCACTCTAGAAGATCAGAGTCCCTTGTGGCTTTACCACCTACCAGTTAAATTCCTGAGACCTATTGCTGCTGGAAGACCGCTGCATTACAGTGACCTGCACCATTCAGTCAGCCTTTCCTCTTCTCAGCAGTTTGTCCTTCTCAGATCTGTCCCTTCAGCTTCACCCTTTCGAACTTCTTTGCCCCCATCTGTCCTTTTTCCCTGTCTCATAGATAAGAAGCTTGACAAGGGCGCACTAGCGATTTCAGCTACCTGAATGCAACGCTGAGGTTACTTGCTTAGTAGGAAGAAATAAACCCCACCAGCTGCAGCTCCCTGAACTCATGGTCTCTGCGAGGCAGAACAGGCATCCCTGTTTTATTTTTTCTTTTAAAAGAAAACAAACCTCATGAGAAAGCTCTCTATCTCAGGAAAAGAAACATTTAACACAGTGGCCTCACTGAAAAGGCATGCACTGAGGCTTACAAATGGTTTATAATAGTAAGTTGCACTTATCTTCACAACACTGGCACTGCAAAGGCACCATTTCTCTCTCTTAGACCTGGAGACCTAAGGCTCAGCAGTGCTGTACCCCCAGCCTCTGGCAGGCTTGGGGGAGCCCTCGAAGTGTACTGCTGCCTGCTGGCACCCCAACCACAGCCCACCATCTTCTCAGGTGAGATTAATTATGCCAGTAAAGGACTTCAGCACTGTGCCCACCTTGGATGTGCACTGCAAAATGGCTGGAAAAGACAGTCAAGGACTGGGATCAGAAAAAACCACCACATCCCTTGAAACAGCTCATTCATGGAAGTTTACCACTGTGCTGGGCTGGGGGTCAGTGCTCACCATCCATCCACAGCGCACTTCTGGGCAAACACACATGCCCATCGCCATGGCCTCGGGCGGTAACTCCCCCTCCTCTGGAGAAGCGGCTGGAGAGCCCAGCAGAAACAAGCCCAGCAACTCACACGTAAACGTCAAATCTGCCAGTGCAGAGGGGATGCGGGAGGAATGTGGAGCACGCACAGCACCCCTGCCATAACAAGCAACAAGTCTTTCCATAAGTGGAGTGAAAGTATCACTTCCCTGAGGAACATGGCATTAATTATAAGCCCACACAGATTTAGCAATGCCTGCTATGTTTATTTTGATCCTCATTGCCACACACATAGGAACCACAAGACCATCTTTCCTTGGAAATATTAGACATTACAAACCTCCTTTAAGAAAACAGATTTTGCCAGCAGGCCATCAGAAAGATAAGAAATAACCTGACTACACTCTAGGCTATAATTGTTTCAGGATTTAGCCCCTGAAAATACACCTTTTGTAGCCTGCTAGGGTTGAGAGATAGCATCTTTTTTAATCACCCTTGCTGAAGCCCTTCAGATGCTGCTTAACAGCTCTATTCAGACCTAGAAAGCACAATCCTTGGCCGTCTGTCATTCCTGCTTGCAATTGCTATTTGTTTTCTGTGCAGTAAAGGGTTGCTGTCAGCTAGGCTGTATTTTTTGCTTTATCCCAACTGATGAAAGTGAGATTGTGGGAGGCCTGCACAAGAGCTTATAACCCTCATCTTTCCCCACAGCACAGCCACTGTTTTGCTTTTGGTTCAGCCCCCAGACCATGAGCCTCTGTACCAGTAAATTAAGCAGTATCTGGTGTTTGGATCTCCCACTGGTCACTGATATTTCTTCCCCCAGGGCCTGACTAACACTCAGCCTCGTGTTTTTCAGTCACTGCAAATTTGGTTCAGTGTCAGCTCAAGTGCGATAAATAGTTGAGAGCTGGACCCAGACAAACCTTTGCTCACATTCACACGCCGGGGCCAGACCACCACAGAGCCCCGGCTGGGGAACACGCCACAGGGAGACCCACCTTGTCTTGTCTGCGCTTCGCCTGAGGTTTCCTGCATCTCCTGCACGAGGGATGTGCCCCACTGAAGCAGTGGCTGCTGCCCCCTCGCTTCCAGAGCACACTCAGAGCACTTCTTTTAAAATTCTCTTTCTGTTGAGAATAATGAGGTACCAATGGGGGAAAAATGCTGAATACCCAAGCTGCTTTTCATACCAGCTGCAGGCCCTGCAGCAGAGCGAGGCTCAGGCTCCCACCCGGCCACCTCTCAAGTTTGGGACGTGGCACATCAGCAGGTAAAGCATCTCTGTCCCTTGGAGAGCCCCAGCTTGAGCAGCTGCCTCCTCCCTTTGCAGCAGGGTGGAGGTGCTTGCTCAGGACTGTGGGCAGGAGGCTGTACAATGGGGCTGAAACAAAGGGAGGCGATCCCGAGGGAGGGGGGATCTGACAGGTCTGCTTCCAACACGCTGGCTGGGTGGCAGGAGCCTGTGACACTGAGCAAGAGCTCTTTGCAGCAGAAGAAAGGAGAGCAGCCGCTGCCAGCTTACCTGCGGCTCCAGCTTCCAGCTCTCCCCAGCAAGCACCTCTGCTTTGCCTCTTCAAAATCCCAGCAGACGCGAGTTCCCCGCAGGGAACACCTCCCTCCCTCACACCAGAGCAAGGCAGCGAGCAGCTATGCTGAGAGAGCAAAACTGGGGTCCCTCAGATGAGGTAAAAACATGTCTTCACTGAGCGTGAAGGGGACTGCAATACACTCCAAACTGTGCCTCAAAGCCAGCACACGCCAGGGCAGCCTGTGTCCCAGCGAGGGGCATGTGTAGAGGGGACAGAGATGGTGCTGGGAGCTGTGCATCTCTGCCTTCCAGGGGTGCCAGAGCTCCCAGGGTGAGCAAGCGCTTTGGTTTCGTACCGATTTGGAATGGCAGATGCTGCTCTGAGACAGGAGCAAAATCACCACACGAAGCCTTTTTGAAAACACCGGGGAGCTAAGTGGTGTCTTTAAGGACAGCAGTAGGTTTACAAGGATGCTGCTGTGCCCAGATGACATGGCGAGGAGCTGAGCAGCTAGGGTTACTCAGGGGGAGAGAATGCCGAGCTGCAGGAACAAAGGAAGCCATCACCCACCACACAAAGCCAACCCTGGAGAGCCAAAAGTGTGCTTCCCTCCACACCCACCCTCCCGCTCGCCATTCCACCCTGGGTGGACACTACAAGCCCCAGAGGCTTTTCTGCGTCATTTGAATGAGCTTGAAACTCCTCAAACCACTGCCAGGTCTCTGCAGTGCATCTCCCTTGTCCTCTTATCTGCACGGCTGCTGACAGCGTGTGGGAGACAGGCGAGCAGCCGGCTCTCTGCGAGTCGCGGCACGCCACCTCCCAGTAACAAGGCTGCATTTGATCTCCCCCGACAAGAAGTGGCTGACACTTTTGTCTTTGTCTGCCATGTTATCTCTGGCGCTCCAGGGGGAAAAGAAGAAGAGGCAGGGGTGGAGAGCAGCCTGGTCCGCAGAGCCAGCAGGCAAGGTTTGGAGAGCCCTGGCAGCAATGCCAGCCCTGGCTGGGAGAGCCCAGCCATAGAAGGAACAGCTCCCCACGTGCCCAGTGCTGAGCCCGCTGCCCTCCTCAGCCCCAGAGCCAGCCCCGGCCCTGCAGTGAAGCCACAGAGCCACCTGCAAGTGTCCTCTGGTGCCAATTTGGCTCCTGCTCTCCCGGCAGAGAGAGCACTGCTCCCCAGTGGTTTCAGTTTTATACACTGGCTCACCTCCAAATGAGATTCTCCCTATTCCTCAGGGTATGAAAAACGATCTGTACTTTGCGCCTCTACTGTCCGGGCCAAAACCCATCAGTGCATTTGGGTATCTAAGCGCTCCTGGGTATTAGCTGCCTGCAGAGCTGAGGAGCAGTGGTGGACCTGGCCTCAGTGACCTGAGCGCAGCTCTCCCGGCACAGCAAGTGCACTAAACGAGCAGAGTCCAGTGAACTGTCCCTGATTTAAGGAGCATTCCCCATACATACTGCCCTAGGAATTTTTATAAGGTCTTAATTGAGTGTGGATGGCATGGGAGGGAAAGATGTGAAGTCCAGATATGTTGGGTACTAGTTTTATGTTATTGTTTAGTATTTTAATATACAATAGACAATCTACAAGCTTCAGCAGGTATTACAACATGTTGCAAAGCTAGTGCACATGCAGTACCACGGCTCCCAGCTGGAACTGCCTTGGTTTAAGCAGTCATAAAACCAGTATTCTTGACATTACAGTACCAGGCTGTTTTCTGAGCATAGGTTGTTCTTTAAGATATTATCTACCATTAGCAGCAAAAGTTATTCAAGGTTCCTGATAAATTACCTTTTGGGAAAATGTGCAATAGGATGCAGAAGGGATAATTTGCTATTTGCTGTTCAGGTTTATCTTGAAGGACAGCTCTGGGAGCATATATTCACTGGACAGGGGTTCTGGTGTGTGACACGCTGCACTGCATACCTAAATGTTTTTACTAGTTCTTTGCACTGGCTGTATATAAAGCAATGAATTTATTTTACATGTAGAGAGAGCATTTAAGTCAGTAAGTGGACTTTTAATATACTTGAAGCTTCAACAACCCAAGAGCAAGAGTGAAGAAGTGTCTGAAACGCCCTGCCTAAACCACCTAGGGCCCTTCAGACTAGAGCATATGCTTCCTTTCCTACTACCCCTCTGCAGAAACCACAGCATCCAAATGCAATCTTTTGACTCACTTCATTTCTGTGATCTAGTTCTCCCCCCAAGAGTCCTTGGTGTGTGCCAACAATATCTGAAATTTCTTTTCTACCTCCCATCCAAGCTCTGGACAGGGCTAGAGCTGCTTTGCTTGCAAGACTGGACGCAACCCTGTGCATTCAGCCCAGGACAGATACTGTGCATCAAACACACCACTTGTTTCCAAAGACATTGCCTCCCCCACCACGTCCTTCCCAGTGCCTCTTTTCACTGGGTTAGTGACAAGATCAAATTCTGGCTCAGATGATCTCCCTGGCCATTCCCTTCCAGCAGCACGCGCAGCCGTGCCTGATGGTACCCGCCAGGAACCTTTTCAAAACACCTTTTCAATTCACTGCAATGGCAACTAAAGAAGTTCAAGAACCAACACTTCCTCCTCCTCCCCGCTCCTTTCAGCCTCTCCTCATCTTCCCTGCTGACCACGGTGAGAGCAGTCTCTCAGTCCCTGTTCAGCTGAAAAGGCAGGCTGGGGAGTTGAGCCTCTGTGTCTTCATGTTTCATCCAAACCACTCAAGTGGCAAGGAGCAAGACAGCCTGCCTGCTGAATTCCCAGTCCCCAAGTGCTCCCCTGGCACCGTGAAAGCTGTCATTTGCATTCTCCAGTTTCCAAATGTCGAACAGAGTTCATCCGTGCTGAATACATCTCTACTGTTGCCTTCCTTACCATCTGTTTTACCTGCAACGCACTGCCGCTTGCAGCCTCACGCTCACCGTGTCCCAGTGATTCGTGTTTCACATGCGCAGCTGCTGAAAAGCAATTAGGGCTCAAACCTCCTTTCCACTGAGTCCTGCCCTTGTAGCCTTACTACTGCAGTGGGCTCAGGGGAGGAGATGTGTATAGATGGATGGATGGATGTACGCACGCACGCAGCTGATTACATTCTTTCCCATGCTGGTCTCCTTGCAAATTCAGCCTGGATCTGGAGAATCCAGGGAGACAGCTTGGGGGGACTTCTTCTCAGTACCTCCCATATGTACTAATTATTAAACAAAAGATTCAGCAGGCTTAGTGCAGCTGCACCATTTCCTGACTGGAACTGGGTAAATCTTCTGTTGAAGATGCAAGAAAAAGCAATGAAACCAGCTCACTCTCACAGCTGCAATGAGCTCAACACATGCAGTCCATTAACAGCAACATTTGCTTATTTTGGCCATACTTTCAGTAAGCCAGACTGTTAGTGCAGCCTACCTGCACATCTACTGCGCACAGTCATTTTTCAGAGCAGAACTGTTCTTCGGGATCAGTTGTTTCAAGGCACAGCAACTTACAAATCGTTTTTGTTTAAAATAAATCACTGAAGAGTTCCCCACAAAATGGCAATGCATCTAGGCAGTTACTTAAGGGCTGTTGCTCGTGTGCTGTTTCAACTCCACCAGGGTCTCAGAACTGGTGTCACTAAATGATGTCCATGAATGTGCAAGAAAGTCTAGTTCTTCCAAGTTTTCCAGAGGGAAAAATCCTTGTCAAACACCATTACAACCCAGCGACTGAGAAAACGCAGCAGGCAGCCGAGTAGCACAGGCTTGCACATAGAAGGCAAAATGTTTCCAGCCTAAATGAACACCACATCCTGCTGCTTTTTGCAACCAGCAATCCTGACAGCCCAGCTTAAAATGGGTGACTATCCCATAGTCCACAAACATGGATGGTGAAGTTGAATCCTTGTTGCATTGCTTTTCCTTGTGAATTTATCACTCCTCTTTCAACACAGCCAATGCCATCCTGAGGGCTGCAAGCTACCAACGTCTTATTATCTCACCTCTGTTCGGACAGGACACACGTCCCTGCTGAACTACAGGTCTCCAAAAGAAGACAGCAGCTGATAAGTAACTGTGATTACCCCTGACCATTTAAATACTTCACTGAAACCACTGTGTGCTTCACCATTTGGAAAATCACATCCGAGAACCAGACTTTTTACTTTTCAAAACTATTGGTTAAAACCAGTAAGTCGAAACATAACACACTGTGTTGGGAAATGTCACGATTTGCAGTCCAAAGCGAAGATTATGGTGTCTTCCTGCTTTCGACAACTCCTGTGCCCTACTTCTCCTGCACAAAGCACATGAATTTCTTCAAACAAGACTTGACTCCCTGTCAAGTACTCTTTCCTTTTTGCACATACCACCTAGAAGCATCACACCACTTACATTAGGGCAAAAACCCCCAACTTACTCCCAGGAAAAGTCTGAGCTCTGCCATGGGCTCCCATCCTGTGGCCTTCTTTTATTCATTACTGGTGAGCAGACTCCTGAGCCCTGGTTTCCATCATGCCTTCCCTGTCCTACGCCTGTCTGCTCCGCTCCTGTGAGCTGACAGATCACTGAAGGCTATAAGAGCGCAATTCTTGTACATATCAATAACCTGCCTTTCCAGAGAACAAGCAGGCTGACCTAGTGGACACCGTGTGTGTCTCAGCCGAGAAATAACGTCAGCAGAGAGTCACTGGGTAGGGGAAGTCTGGCCCCATCAGCAGGACGTGTTTGCTGGTGCTTTAAAAATTCATTCTTGTAGTTGCTTCAAGGAAGACCTGGACTGATAAGGGGTGTTTTTTGTTTGTTGTTTGTTTGTTTTTTAAACAACAGTGATAGACGAGGATATTCAGGTGAGTTGGGTTGGATGTGAGGCCCATATCCAACCTTCAATTACAGCAACAAAAGCAGCAGGCTATTATTAATGGATATAGTTCTGATAGAGTGAATTGGCTGGTGTAAGCCAGAGCGATTTAACTGGCCCTCATTTGCTAATAGATAGCATCCGTTAATTATCCTTATGCAGAGGAGTATGTAAGGGCTGCTCAAACGCAAAGAGACTGCACTGCATCGTTTTCTGCTGTCACAGACCTCCACACAAGGGCTAACCCCAAGCAAGTCTCCTCCATGTTACTGCCAAGGAAGAGCTTTCACCTTGTATCTCAGCATGTATTGGAGAGACAAGGGATAGGTGAGAGATGGTTTGGAAGGAGCTAGGACACTGCCTGGACCTTGCAAGACTTGCTCCAAGGGTGTCTATGGGGCAGATCGTGGGAAGGAAGGCAGATGGGGAAGAGCTCGCTCTTCATTAGCAATTATTTCACTACTGCCAGCAGCCATCAACCTCATATGGGCTCTGGCAGCATGCTTGTATGGATGCACAGCGGTGCTTTCTTAGCTCTGGAAAAGGTCTTTCCACATACCAAAGAATTTATAGCTAAACAGTACATCGCAGGAAAAGGGCAGGAAAAGGAAGCTCTGTGCAGAAGGGGTACTGATTTGCTCAAGTTTACGCAGCAAATCTGCAACAGAGCCAGAAACTGTAGCTACAACTCCTGCATCTCATATTTGCTCTTTAACCATCATGCTGTTCTTTGTGAGCCCTTGTGCTATGACTGACAGACACGTAGAAAGAAGGGCCATCTGCGTAGGTCAGGAAAATGCAGCATATCCAACTCCAGAATCTCTAAACTCCATCTTTATACAGAAGTTATGTGATAGAAAAAGGTTCTGTGAATGTCAACATTTCCATATTATCACCGTCTGTACACAGATTGCCACAGCAGTGAGAATTTAAAAGATAAAAATTGCAATTTAAAGATAAAAAAGTTTAAAGTTTACAGTCTTGAGCAGTTTCAGTTGCTTGCATCTCTCATCAGTTTTCATTCACCTAAAGTTTTATTTTAAATACACTCAAACTCAGCTGCTTGGGAGGGAAGCGTTGTTCCAAAGAACACACTTCTGCATGCCCCCCCACCATCACAGCCCGGGGAAAAAATGGCACCAACAGCACCGGGCTGGGCTGCCTCCTGCATCCAGTGTGTGCTGAACTGTGTTACAAACCATCATCTGTGTTTAACCTCTCGTGTCCACAACACCCACCCAGCTACAGCAGCTTTAACAGATGCAAAGCCCACAATGCCAGAGTGTCAGAAAGTATCAGCTGCACCCCGCCGGCACCGGGGGTTTATTCCGGAGGAGTACAACACCCAGAGTGGGAACAGAGGTATTCGCAAGCACAGGGTATTCCGGCTTCAGTAAAGAAGAGATAAACATGGTATCATGAAAAATGAGACAGTGCCTCAGAACCCTCCCTACATACCCACTTTATTGCCATTTTGTGGATTCACTTGAGCAACCTGGTCTAGTGGAGGATGTCCCTGCCCATGGCAGGGCGGTTGGAACTTGATGATCTTTAAGGTCCTTTCCAACCCAAACCATTCTATGATTCTATGATTCAGCCACAAGCAGCTTTTTTAGTATTTCAGGAGCCAGCTACCAAAAGACAAAAGGCCAGGAATACAGCCAAGCAAGCAAAATCATCATAGTAGTTATGATAATAGCCACCTTCATAAAACCATTTACACCACTTCATTATAAGATAAAGAACCAGAAATTTGAAAGCAGTGACTGACTGGTATTGTCCTTTGTCCACGTATTCTGGTTTCAGCTGGGACAGAGTTAACCTGCTTCCAGGACAGTCAGGACTTTTCAGCTTCTCTGCTGTGCCAGTGCCTGCAGGGGCAGGAGAAGCTGTGACAGAGCACAGCCCCAATTACTAGACTATGATTTGACCTTAGGTTTAGGACTGAAACCTAAACTGGCCAATGCTCTATTCCATATCATGCACATCATGCCCAGTATATAGATGAGGGTCTGCTAGAAGTTCTAACTCTATCCCTGCCTCTTTCCCCCCCAATCACTCTTCTGGGATTGTGGTTTCAGGAGTCTCCCTGCTTCGGGATCAGTAGCTGGGAACAAGCTGAGCCTTGGTCATTGTTTTTATCTCTACCCATGAGCCTCTCTTCCCTTTACTCCTTTAATTCTCTCCCCCATTCCCTGGGAGGTCGACGGATGAGCGAGCAGCTGCGTGGTGTTCACTGCTAGCTGCATCAAACCACAACACCAAAGAAAATACCAACTCCTGCTATTTAGAAACATGGGATGAGCAGACTCGCTGGCAGTCTAGCTCTTGAAACACAAACCATCCTGTAAATTCAACATGGGTCTCCTGGTACAAGCCAAGGTTTTTCTTCATTTCACTTCCACAGCTAAACAAGTAAAGAGAAAACAAGACATAAGCAAAAGGCAGCCCTCACCAGTATGCCCACTGAAATAGTCTTTGCTGTTGCAAAACACACTGCTGGGCCAAACACAGGACTAGGAATGGGAGATGAAGTCTCTCACTCTCAGGCCATTAATCTGAGTCTGGACAGAACAGTTCATTGACACCACTTAAAGCCACTCTAGGCTCTGTGCAGCCTTCACTGGTGATTTTAGTCCAGCTGAATCCAAAAAAACCCATCTTTGCTCACACATACAATCCTGACAGCAGATATGGCACCTAGCAACTTTTTGGGGAGCTCTGCTTGCTCAAGAACGGCAAAACAATACAAAAATCCCTTGCTGATAGGATCAGTCTTACCGTTCAGGATAATCTCCTGTTCCCAGAATTGCTTCTACAGACCAGAGAACAGGGGAGGACTGTGCTGTACTCGGAGCTGGAAGAGCAATACTCTCCTGCTTTCCAAAGGCATTTGCATTTGCCAGCAGCACTGTCAGTTTCTGTTCAAAGATATTTTGGGGCTTGTTCATACCTGAAATGAACTGTTTCTTACATGTTTTCCTCTATGCTTTTAGGTGACCTAGAACATTTGGGAGGTGTTTAATTTGAGAAAATACCTGGCTATATTTTGAGATTTTGTCTCTGCCCCTGACAGAGTCCACTTCTTGAATTCCCTTTTCATTCAGGGAACAAATTTAATGCCTCCTTTCCCTCCTGCTGTGTACCTTTGACCTTTGAAGAGACGCCAAGAGACAAACAGCTCAATTTCTCCAGCAAGCATAAGAGAAGTGACAAGGAAAATTTGTCGTCTCTGTTGCAGTGTTCACAAAGTTGGCATACAAACCCAGCCTTGTGCCAACCAAACACACATGCCCTGCAGGCGGTGAAGTCCAGGGGTAGGAAAAGGCAGGATGGCTCATCCCAGCACTGAGATTTCACAGAAAGTCATCTCTCATGTACAACCACCTCTTACACTGGGGGAAACCTCAGTGACATCCAGGTGTTGCAGTGAGATGGGGAGTCCACTGCATGGATCTTGACTAATCCTGTTTGCACTGTTCCGTTTTGGGAGGGAGAGGGCAGGTTACATTAGTGTTGAACATATTTCAGAGCAAAAGAGCATAAGTATTGTATAGGGCTGTTCTCTTTATTAAGTGGCATGCTGTATTTCTGAGCATATAGCATGCTTTATCAGGAGACAGGGAAAGCTCACAGTCCCCAGTATAAGGGATACCATGAGCCAGACCTTCACATGTTGTAAATCAGCACAGAGACCCACTGCTATGCCAATTTAAACTATCCAAAGAACCTGTGCTCCTGACTCAAAGTGGTAGAACGAATAGCAAGTACCATATCCATATTCCTAATGATCAGAAATGAAGTGGTACAGGTGAGCAGAAATTGTAAAATAACAGTGTAAGTAGTGGAACAAAAAAGGGAAAAATTGCTCATCATTTGCACCCCATCTGCCTTGAAAGGCAACGGTGTTTTATTTCCTTTGGTACAGGAGGGTTTGCATAAAACATAAGCAAGGTTGTACAAACCCTTGGGGTTTAATTTGATTCTAGTTTATCTTTTGATCAGCACATCAAACAATTGTGCAGCATTTTCTCCTCCTGCCTCCCCTCCCAATTTCTAAAAGCTGCCTGAAATATCTGTGCTGTCTCTCATCAGGGCAGCGCAGAGCCTTCCAGGTAATGCCGTTATATTTAAAGTGGAGTCTCTGCCAAAACACCCCAACACAGGGACAGACCTAACGCCTGCAAAGAGCTTTAAACAGTAGATTATACACACCTTTCAGTTTTTTTGAACCTCTCTTGAGTGGAGAGGTTATTACTGGATGGGGAAGGGGGAGGAGAAAGCAAAACTATTAACCCCTGCAGCAGCTGCAAAAGGCCAACCTCCTGCCATCTGCACCACCAGGGACCTGTCACAGCTAGACAGCAACCCAGCTGTAAACATCTGTGACCCGTCCTCATTGTCCACAGACCAAATCACTGGTGGAGTCTCATTCTGCTCACACTTTGGATTGTAGTCAACATTATTTCCGTGGCTACTTCAGAGGAGAGAAGTCTTTGACCCCTCAGTACAAGCAGAAATTCCACCCGTGCCATTTGTGACTGGACACAAGTCCAGAAGGAAACCATCTCATGCCACCAAGAACTAACTAAAGTCCCTCCGGGCTAAGTGGCCAACACAATATAGGGATCACAGTTTATACAAAATAGTTTGCCTGGCTCATTACATACATGTCTGGACATACCTCATAGCTTGTGAAAAAATAATGATGTAATAAGAAAAGATGATTACATTTTCTTGTCCAGCCTATAAGCTGCACAAACCAAAAAATAAGCTTTCCAAAAGATTCGGGGGGGGGGGGGGGGGGAGGGGGGAAGCCAGGAAATCTGACTGAGTGACCAAATACAGTGCTGCCTCAGTTCAGGGCGGTGGGAGAGAGATATCTGATCAGTCCTTACTATAGCTGGCAACTAATGGCAATCTGGTGTATGCAGTTTCAGATCTTGTTGTTGTTGTTGCTACATAATATTTGGTTTAAATTACCTCATGACTTCTCTTTCTATCACTGATGTTCTCCATTCAGCCTCCACACGCACACCACTGTGAATACCCTTCACCTTTACCAAGTATTTCCTTAAAAAGATAATTAAACTTTAAACCTAATGCGACTCCATGCCTTGTAAAAGACATTATGTTGCCAGTCCCCCTCTATTACTTACAGAGTGTAAATGGACCCAGCGAGTAGGACGAACCATAAGAATCCTAACCTCAGTGTGCGGCAGCAGCCCCAACGCCAGCTGACTCCCGCTGTCTCTGACAAGTCCCACACTCACTTGTCTCTAATAAAAGCTCATGGGAGTCCTCCTGCTCCAAGTGGTTTTGACAAAGTCCTCAACCCTCTGAGCACTTTGCTGCGGTGCACACCAGGAGAACATGCTCATGACGGCAGTTTCCAGGACGGGGTGCCCACAGCTTGCTGGGGTGTGCAGCCCTGGGGACCGTGGGGAGCACGTGAGCTGCAGGGCAGGGCCTGCTCCCCTGGGCATGTAACGCTGCTGCATGGAGAGTGTTCTGCCAGTGACACCCTGCAAGAGTCAAACAACTCGGGTAAGGAGTCGGCCCAGCAGCGGAGGAGGTTTCCTACCTCCTGGGTTTACGGAGCTCTCACAGCCCCTTGCACAGACCCACCTGTGGGTGTCACGTAGAACATCAGAGCGATGCAGCAAGCAGAAAGCCCTGCAACGCGGAAAGCAGTTTGCTACGCTCAGTATTATATTCAGACCTGACAATATATTAAACTAATTTAGCTCTCCGGGGCTGGACACTGGCTTATTTTAGACCCGCTTTGTTTCCTGTTTTCATTCTCTTCATACTTTTCATAATCTGGTATAAAACTCCGGGTTTGCTTTCAGCACCTTCTGTCGCTTGATTTAAAGTCTAACAAAGAGCTCAGTGCATATTTTGCATTTGAGGATAATGGGAAAAAATCCTACATTTTTATGACCAGAAGGGGGCCACTGGATCATTTAATGTGACCACCTGTAAAGTACTATTTCCCTCTGCTGAGCCCAGTAACTGCTTTCGACTTAATTAGAGCTTGAAGCATTGACACTTCTGGTGCTCCATATAAAGACCGAGCACAATAGAAAACAACTTTAGAATAGTAAAAAAAAGTTCTGAGAGCCCCTTGGGTGTTCCTCACATATCATAAGGAACTTAAAAATCCCTTAACAGTCCCTGCAATGTTTTTTTATGCTCCACTCACAGTTTCCCTGAATAAAAGCAGACATTCTTCACTGATCCAAATAAGCTGCAGTAATCATAAAAAAACTGATCTTCCTTGTGGGGTTTGCTGCTCCTGCTATTTAAGGGATTTTCTTGGGCAAGTCACTTTTAAAACCTCTTTATGCTTGGCTACATAAACATTCACATCCTCCTGAGTTCTTAAACAAAAGCTGAGAGAAACCACAAGGATGGCAAATTAAACCCAAGAGTTATGAAGACAGAAGCAGGACTCTTATCACTGCACTTAAATTCCAGTGATAAACCTTCTGCAGAGGCCACCTCTAGCTCCCTTCTACCAGTTTCCTTGTCCTTGGTCAAAAAAAAATAATTACCACAGATCAGCTCAACAAAATAAGTGTGTTGATGTGCACACCAGGCTGCATTACATTTCCTTCCTCGCTCACGGCATTTAAGCCGGCCCTACCGCCTCACGGCTTGGCCCTTGCTCTGGGCAGTACCATTTGGGGAACCTGCTGGCACTGCCCCAGACCCCTCCTCAGCCCTTCGCCCTCAGCCCAGGCGAGGTGCCTGCTCCCCGTGCACCCAGGAACACACGCACACCCTGGGGCCCTGGGACCTACCACTGGGGTGACCACAGCCGCTTTTCTAGCCAGTGAAACATTCGCCTTTCATGAGCACTGCAAATAAGGTAAGACACAAAAGCAAAGTCTGATCTGCAAAACTCTTGCCACCACCATGAATTTTTGGAAAAAGCCCTCATAACAACTTTTCAGGTAAGTTATCACAAAGAATTTCTTTATGTTTAGGAACATAAGCCAAGCATTGTCCTACAGCCATTTCAGCATCTAAAAAGCTGCTTCAGATGCCTCAGTCCTCCTCCTCCTAACAATGGCAACTGGGCACTGCAGTCCTGAAAGTTCTCTTGGAATGCTCCTGCTCTGGGTTTCTCTCAGAGGCATGGCTTCAAGCCCACCATCGAGACAGGAATGTTCCAATCTGTACAACTATAGAGAGCCACAGATGAAAGTGAATAAACTGACAGGTAAGTAAGAGCAGATGAGGAACAAGAGCAAGAGACGATAAAGGAACAAAAGAGGCAAAGCAAAGAGAAAGGTGGCCATGGCAGAAGGATGGGATTGAAATATGCCCCAAATAGTTAGTGTACTGTGTGGAGGTTATTGCTTGGCTTTTCAGAGGCACTGAAAGCAGTCAGCTGCCCGGTTAACCAGCACCGGGAGGCACATAACTCACGCCTTTAACTGCTTTGGAAATCCCAGCTCAGAATAGCAAAAAGACTATGCATTCATTACCTTCACAGTAGCATGATTTTTCCAGTATGTATTAGAGCAAATTCACTCCCTGTCCTCTCATTCTGGCAAGGACCTCCTGCTACGCCAAGAAACCTTTTTGGAGGCTCCCTACCTAAAGAACTGCAGGAAAGTTAACAAAGAGCACACATGCAAGTTAGACAGCACAAATATTTTCTTTGCATGTGATTGTGACATAAGTTGGCTTCAGAAGGGTAACAAAGCCCTCCCTCCCCCCACTTTACAATGGAAAACAGAAAAGTTGGAGAAAAAAAAAAGAAGAAAAACCCACAGGAGTGTTCACTCACTTTCCTGGCTTGCACAAACATGACTGGAGACATAAGGAACCCATAACCCAAGACCTGCCTGTAAAGCCTTGTCCCATGCACTTCAGACCTGCAACAACCTATTTTTTATTGCATTAGAGGAACTCTAGTGCAGAGAACCCCTCTCTTATGAGCTCCTGGATCTGTGCACCAGAGGGGTGAGATTGAGCTATACTCCCATCTCCATTTATACAAGCTTTAGGCCTGGACTAATACTAGGCTACCTTGATGAATAAAGAAGAAAGAGGTTTCTCTTCACCTTACTGCAGTTCCCATTGCTGAGATTGCTCCAGTGACTCTGAAGAGCAAACGAACTGGCCACCCTGCATGGACAATGCTCTCCACGACACACCCACACCATCACTGGGACCAACCCCCCTCCAAATATCACTTATTTCAAAGGCCTCATTGGGGTACCAAAGATTTAAGTCAGCCATGTACATACTGCTCAGCAAAGCTCTTGCTTAGAGGCGCCAGGATGCACAGAATTATTTTCCTCCTAAAAACTGTTACCACAGGAAGCTCATATCATAAACTCTCCTAGCAGGACTAAAACATCACAACATTCTGTGCTTGAGACCATTCCATAAAGCAGCAGTCACTTCTGACCCAGCAATCATTTGAAAGAGTTAAACTCTGTTATACATCCTAATTTATATGCCAAGTGAGTACAGCTATGGAGCAAAGGATCAGATCTAGCACTCACAAGTAAAAGCCCATAAAAGAGGGGGAAATGTGTCATTAACATTTACTCCACAAAATGTTCACAAACAGGCAGACTGGGGAAAAAAAAAAGCATTTCTCATTTCTACAACATAGCTTGCAAAATTGGAGAATGATATCAAGGCTCACACATCGTTCTGGAAATCAAAATCTCTGTCTAGATGCATGAGGCTAATTCAGCGCTGCCTTGCTGAGGTAAATTAAAGGTCAAATCTAGACTTGAAATCTTGTTTAAGCTTCTTACTGCCTTAATAACAAGCACTGAATTACTTGAGGGTTTTCTTAACAGTGAACCTGTTTGGAACATATTTCAGTCAAAGATATTATTTCCACTATCTTGTTATATGAGTTCATAACCAAGAGGTATATTTGACGCCATGCCCATGAGTGCAAAATTAAAACATATTCCATGGAGAAGGATTTAGAATGCCTCCTTGGTAGCCGGTCAGAGTTAATGAGGTGAAGGAAATTAATTTACTGGTAAAATTTTTTCAGACCATAATCAACCACAGTTTTTATTTGCCTACTCTTACATAAGGGAAAAGCGACCGTGTATTGTTCAGCCTAACCAGCAGAAACGGCACCCCTTGCCACTGCAGATAAACATGGAGAAGTATTTTAATTGATACTTTAATTAAATCGTTTAATTAAGCAATAAGAACAGTAAGTGTGGATTACTCAGACATTCACCCACCCATAGGCGCAGTATTTGTCAGGAAGGCAAGCAGTTCCCCTCCCGGGAAACAAGAGAGTCACATAAAACTCAGAAACCAGTGACCAGTGGCTGGGACTAAGCTCAGCAGGTGAGGGCAGCGGGGCTGCACCACGCACGGCCAGTGCTCGGCATCGCTGCCGGGCACCCAGGCGACTGCCTGTAACCCAAGGGGAGGGTAAGGGGAAGGGGAGCTCTGTCCTCACAGCACAGCCTACACCCTGCTCAACAAACAAACGCAGCTCCGCAATATCCCCAAGTTCAAACATCTGCCATCTGGGGAAACGTAAGCAGCTTCTCCCACATCTGCGATCCCACGCCGAGCTCCCCACAAGAAGAGGAGGAAGCGAGGCTGAGAGCAGCACCCAGGCCGGCACAGCCCAGCCACCAACCTCCCTCCCACGTGGGGAGCGGCGTGGGTAAGCCAGGCTCTCGCTGTGGAGTCCAGCGACAGGAACAGCAGGCCAGGCTTAAAGATAACAGTTGCTACAAGAGATTGTTCTGCTCACTGCTGGCAAAGTAATTGTGATTCGCGTGCAGCCTGTGTGACAAACTTCACTTCTACCAAACTGCCAAAATTGTCTGGGGCAAAGCCAGCTATTGATGTGATCAGATATTCACAATGGAAGGCACAGTACAAGAGTGCCCGCGGGATCCACCAGGGAGTGACAGCATCACAGGCTGACTGCTTTCCTGTGGGGGTTCAAAAGCAGAGAGCATTTGAAGAACTAGGTTTATTTTCTTCTTGACTAGTCTCCCTGCCATACAGAAAGTGCTTTGAGAGTCTAGTGGTGATTGAACTGGATGGGACACTGACATGGCTCTAGGTCCTAACAACCTCAGAGGGTTGAGGGACACCTAATGCGTTGTTCTCCTTATGTCATTGCACTGTAATGACTTTTGGCAGGGGAAATGGTGAGCATTATCTGACTCCCAGCAATATCAACAGGAGTTTTATCGCTGAATCCCAAGTCCAGGATCATACCCATTCTTACTTCTGGCTAGACTACCACCTAGGAGGAGATCCTGTAGCATAAATATAATTGGTTGAAAAAAAAAAACCAAACAATTCCAGAAAGTTATGAGTGGTATAAATGCTTACAGAGATAAGCACTGGACCTGAGCATGGATCCAGTACTGCCTGGGAAGCAACAGCTCATCTATGAGGCCAAACCCACAACCTCCGCAGCCTAACGCAGGAGCCTCGCCTGCCAGAGCAGTAAGGACCCAGGTGCCAGCTCTAGGAAGGCTGCCGTGGACCCATGAAGCCGCATGCGTTGCCTGGCACTAGACCAAAGGAAGAGCCGGTGCTGGGGTTACTGGCGTTGGTCCTTCCTGCCGTACACAGGCTGCTTTGGAAGCACCCATCTATCCCTCCTGTTTAAATAAGTGGGGCATGACTTGACACCTACCAGTGATCTCTAAGAAGATATGAATGTGCGTTTGTTTGTTTGTTTTTCTAACTTTATTTGGTCAGTCAGCTCTACCTTTTAATTACGTCTGTCCTTTATTGCACTGACAAATGGCTGGGTGCTCAGCCATATTTATTGTTCCATAATAAAACAAACCCTGCTTGATACCAACAAAACACAAACATGGAGTTTATTAGAGTCAGGAGGAATTGTCCATTGTGTTAATTAGTTTCATTTCTCATTTAAAGCTGTGTTTTAATAGTGGGTAAAATTAAGTAAATTTTCTCAATTATATAAAGTGCATATAGTGAGCTGAATTGTGTATCGTACAATTACACATAGCTTTGGGATTCAGAAAATAGCTCTGTACCACAAAACTCACAGCAGCGAGAAGCCTGGGGCTAATATTAGTGAAATTACTTATATAACTTGCCCTTTTATTAACGTGAAAACAGACTATGATTAAAAGCTGGAAGCTGGACAAAGGAAGTATGTGGACCAGTTTACCAGACTAATGCCGTTTCTTAAATTCCAAAAATACTCTAGGACATAGGGGTTAAAACCAGAGATTTTTGAAAATTTAGACACACCATTTCTGTACAGCAGTTGGCTGGGCTGTACCACCCAACCTGCACTTGGTATGCACTGTACATACTGCCTGGCCATTTGAGTTCAAATAATAGTTGGTTTTACTGCTATATTCTCAGAAAATTAAGGAATGAAAGAACAAGTACAACCATTAAAAGGTTGAATGAGGACTGGTGATTCAACTGTGCAGCTCCAGAAAGCAAAGGGCACATGCCTACATAAACCAGAGTGGTGCACGGGACCAAGCTCTGGCCTTGGCTTCACAAACACCTTTTCAGAGCCTCTGCACCAGTATCTGCCTGCATGCTCAACTGGGCACCCTGGCTTCACTTGGACCATGTGTGAGGGCGGGTGTCTTAATTATTGTCTTAATAAACTAGACATTTCTGATCTACATACAGGTTAACTATATTACTTTCTTCTGGAAGATGCACGTGCTTAATGGACTAGTTTTCTGTCCATTTACATCCGTGGCAGCTGGAATTTTCCAGCTAACAGCTCACCATAGCAAAAACAAGAGGACACGTTCCTGGGAACCTCAACTCCCTTCCTCCTTAGTCTGCAATTAATTTCCTTTAGCTTATACTGAAAGGTCTGCTTGTTTTTTTCTCAGGCTTTCCCTGTGGAATGGAAAAAGAATTTAACAGGGTTTTTGGAACAGATGTTTGGGGAATCTGGTATTTAGTCTGCGACAACTGCTTTGTAAAACTGTTCCTTACTTTTGCATAAGCCACTTATAAACCCAAATAAATAAAACTCTGTCCCAAAGTTGCCCTTGTTGACCCTGTTAGCGCTATCACTGCTGCACTAAGCACTGCAACTTGAGTTCACATTAAGCCAAAACCCGACTTTTTCTACAATGTTACAAAGTGGCACCATATAATTAGATAAAAATTATAGCCACTGTGGTATTTCTCATCTTGCTAGAAGGGCACTGAAGATCATCCGTTGTCAGAGAAAGGTGGTACCAGATCAACATCCATTCTTTTTGCAAAAAAAGAAAATCTTGTACTGGAAGCAAGCTACTAACTCCCACCAATACCTGGGCTCACTCCGTGTCTTACCAAGCACCCTATCTGCAAAACTACAAAGAACTTAGGGGGAAACCTGTCTGTCTGAGGAAGCACTCAGGTTTCTTCAAAACTGGTCTACACTGTTCACCCAAGTGAGGAGGTCTGCTTCAACAGCATGAACTGAACATCAACACCATTCACATTTCACGTTTCAGGGGACTCTGCCCAAGGGCCACAGGAAGGGTCATTCCTAAGGCAGCTTTGCCACGATGGAAAGCACTCTGGATCTCAGGAGATTTTGGAAATCTGGGCACTGAAATGGGGTTCCAGCATCAGCACATGCTATTATACACACAGAAAGTGCAAACAAAAGATTTCCAGTGGTTAACACAAAGTTAATTCCCCAAATGCAGTCCTCTTCAGAGTCTTTGGAGCTTCAGAAACAATGAAGATTTTTGAATGCTAAAGTCTAAAATCAGAGTCATAGCAAGGAGTATACAGATTTCTGGAAGCTGTTGAGTAGTCTGCCCTTCTGAAATTGACAAAAATACCTAAATTTGGGTTGAATGAGCCGAGTTGAGGTTCTTCTGTTTGAAGATCTTTATATGCACACTCCCTGTATCAAGGCCACTGCAAGCCAGTGTTGTGCTAAGCAAGGATACAAGTCACACAGGAACAGGATTTCCAACATCTGACTTTGCTCATCTCCCAAACTCAAACACTGGCCTCACTCTGTGACAGAAGCAACAGTGACACTCTTAATCACCCCTCTGGGAAAACAACACTGAAGATATCAAAAAAACAGCACTTGGAAAAAAAAAATCAACATCTTCAAGGTTTCATATAAGGCTGAAATCTGCTTTAACTGTTTTATGACAGTATCAGTACTATGAGAAGGGAATTCTGATAGGATGTTTTGAATAATAAAAATATCCATCAGTCCTTTTGGAGTGCATTCATCAGGCTCAGCACTACATCGGCCACAGTCAGCATCACTCCTGCCCTCAGTGCTTCAAACCTCCCACAAACTATTACACCTTCAGCCCTAGAAGGTGGTCTGACAAAAGCAGGAACAGGAAAGAAAATCAGGTAACAATGCTCTGGCTGTGCCTGCGGTGAAGCTGGCTGGCAGGAAAAAGTAGAAAAAGTGTAAAGTATTCCTCATTAAAACCAGGTTCCAAGTTCAACTTTGGACTTTCTGAAACTTCACCGAAACATGAATAATTTAACCAGCCCTAAAAACGAGCAATACTTCAGGTATGAACTTAATATTCATTTATCTCACTGACAAACAGGCAGCTTCCCATCCACCTGATTTCTCCCACCTCCCTTTTTCCCTCCCCATATGGAAGAGCACGTTATCCACCCAGAATAACTAACCTTACAGCACACAGGCAAGCACAGCCTGTGGTGAAAGCTTTACCTCCCAGAGACTGCCAGGAGGGAAATCAAAGCAGCCAGGGAGTCATTCAAGAGCAGAGATCCAAGCACCATTAGCTAGCATCTGTGCAGTGCTCTGTGCCTGTCAGCTCCCAGTAGCCAGAAAAGGTGGAGAAACAGAAGCTTTATTTTCTTACGTTGTGCTTTTCAATTAACGCCTCTAAATGCGATGGCTCTTTTTACCTTGTACAGAGACAAGCTCAGGCTGCAACATCACAACCTATGAACAGTCAATGAGACCATTCTCTTCCTCTCTTCAACAAGAACATTGTGATATTTGAGAGATTTTTTTTCCCACCATGGCAGATGTATTTATTTTCCACTTAAAAGCACCTTCAATCACATCTGGCAGAACAAGGAAATCCATTAAAACATATTCTGATCTTGCTTAATGTTTTAACCAAGTCTCCTACCATCCGCTTCGCTTTTTAATGTCACGCAGGCAGGTTTAACAAATTGCTAAGAACTACTGATGAGCATCCTGTAGACAAGAAAGCCATGAAAAGGAAACTTAACAGGTTCTAGAAGGGAACGGGGACACCCCCCTGAAGCCACAGGGTCACAGCATAAGGCAGAGGCGATGGTTTTCTAACCACTTACAAGCCATGTCCAAACCTAACAGCTTTTCCCCAACTGAAAATGCTTCATGGGACACATCTTGCAGCAGGCAAGCACAGCGCGTCTCCACAACAGCAGAGATAAGGGCGGTAACACCAACAGCGGCTGACTGTGTTTTTGCTGCTGGAAAAAGAGAAAACAAATAGTTCACTCAGTCTCACACTACTTTCAAAGATGGAAGGACCTCTAATCTTCTGGGGAACGGGGCCAGAGGTGTGCTGGGGCAGTCTGGACACTACAGAAGCAAGACTTTGTGGAAAACTCAGCAAATGCTGCTTTCCTATGAAACACAGTGATGAAAATACACAGAGCTGTGGAGGAGAAGCCTGTCCCTTCCTCCCAACGCCAGCACAACCCTTCAACCACGTCTGCTGCACTTCGGCTACCCAGCTGCTGATGTAGAATCGACATGAGCCCCTCCCTCCTATGCCTGCAAACACATCCTTACCTCTTAAAAACACTTCTACCCCTAGCAAAAAGCCCCTCAGGGCCTATCTGTAAGATAACTGGAAACCAAGCCACCTGGGGAACAGGGAGGGCGAGCACGTTTGGCAGTCCTGGGGGGAGGCAGCCAGGCAGGAATGGAGCCAGGCTGACCCAACGTTTCCAGCCATCCCCCAAATATCACAGCACAGCAATAATGAGTGTACAAGACATCTTCTCCTCGGGCCTTAAATCATTGCAGCAAAATCTCCTACAAGCCTGGGCCAGTGCACAGGAAGGGCAATGAAGGAGCACATACACCATCTCTCCTGCCGTTACATAAAAGCGTGTTTTGCCTTGGAAATAAGATACACTACAAAGGTTCACTGAGGAGAAATAAGGCACAAGGGAGTAAGGTGGTTTCTCCTGATCACTCCCAGCCAAGCCCGCCGCATGCTCCTGCAGGAGCCAGACTTCCATTTCCCAAGAAAGAGCCCCAACAGCATTACATTTCAGAGGTCGGTCATGTCCCGTGCACTCCTCTGCAGGCTGGGATATGGTGGTTGCAGGTCATAGTTACAAGCGTGGACAGAAAGGACCCAGAGAAGCAGAGAAGCTCTGTAGAGCTTGGCAAGGAGCCTGCTGCTTTCTCCAGAAAAATACCAAGCACCTTCCAGCTGGGTTTGCTCCACAGCAAAGGGCTCTGTTACAAAGCTGTGTGGGAGAAGGAAGGAATAGATGCCCCCAAGGCTGTTAGGAAGCGCACACTTCAGAGCAGCTGCTCTCTCTGTTATCTAATCTTAATTTTAATTGAGTTTTTTTCTCGTTTTGCCTGGGGTACCAAGATCCCTCTGCGCGTGCTCCTCCCGAGGCAGCCAGCCACAACCTGCCTGCACACGCCGGCATCCGCCACGGCCATCGCTGGCCCCTGCGCTACCCTGCCGCACACTTGGGCTGCTCCCGAGGCAGGACCGAGACCAGGCTTTACACACACGTTGTGCGAGCTTCCCTCCAAGATGTTCCCTTTAGTGCCACCTCTTCATCTGTTAAATGTCTCAAAATTGCCAAAACCCTCAGGGATCTTAAATATTAAACAAAAAGGGTTATTACAATACACCCAGCAACAGAAACTGGGGTGAGGCTGATGGTCACAGACAGCCTGAACCAGAGTTAATTAATACATGCTCATTCAGATTTTTTTTTCCTGTTTTGATAAAGGGCAATTTATAGTTGGCATGACTGTCACAACACCCCATGACCCTCAGTCTAATTATAAAACCTAATGTGGAACTGCAAATGCAAGATCCAAGGGAAGAAAATCCATGGCTTCTGCAGCTTTTACTTTTTCCCATTCCAGCTTTCTTTTGCCAGGGTGAAACTGTGGCTCTGAGTGCATGACAAGCCCAGAACATTAACGTGTGTTTATTTAGAGACACTTCTGATGTGTTTGCATTGTGTGTTTCTAGAGCTACAGACCAAAACAGGCAAGGTAACGGCTAACCAACAGCAGAGCAAATTCCCCGAGGGGAAGACAAGAAGGGTTAGTTGCTGAATGCATCTTAGTCAGGAGAGAAGCTGCAGCTGTTTTAATTGTTCATCAATCAATTAACGGCACTCTCAAATGTCTAATTAAGCAGACAACTGGAATTAAGCAAAGGGCATCTTTGAAATGCTAGCCCTCTTAATGATGGCAGCTCTTACATTCAAGTGAACACTTGATTAAGGTGCGCTTGTGTGCAGGGATGTGCAGAAAAATCCTCAACCAAATGATTAGTATGTGTCCCCAGTAAGCCTATGAAAAATCAGTCCTTTGGTAATGCAACTTAATCTTCACATTCAAGCCAGCGCTTGAGCTAGGCAGCAAAGTGCAAAACAAATTAGCCTCATTTAGCGCGCAGGACCGTGGCACAAATGCCGAGATGCCCTCAGTGGGCATGCTGGGCTCCATCAGGAAACAGGTAATGGGGACGAGGTTCAAGCCCATGGCGATGGAGACCTTGAGGATGCCCAGGACAGCACGGCAGCCCAGAAGTTCGAGGCAGACACTGCCTCAGAAAGCTCAGGCAGCAGCAGCAAACTCCCGAGGGTTTGCTCTCCTTCCGCAGACACAGCCAAAGCAGGCAGCGACCTCTGAAAACAGGGCAGCAGCTTCAGAGCCCTCCATCAGTCATCAGGATGGATCAGCCCAGCACAGCTTGGGGGAGAATGCACATCCCTTGGCAGCTGAAATGCTGCTGCTGGCATGTCAGCAAAGAATCACCCCAGGGCAGGGAACAAGATGGAAGGAGAAGGATGACACTGAAACGCTTGTGATCACTGGGAATGGACGGCTGCTCAGCTCCTCGGGATTCATCGCAAAGACAAGCAAGGGAATATGAAGATGCTGTCACCATCAACCACTGATACATCAGGGACACCACAGACCTTGAGCAAAACCATGCAATGCAAGCAGAGCAGCAGCAGGAGACGTAGCATGTATCAGAGAGATTCAAAAACGATCCTGTTTTTCTGTAGTGCTCACAGGGATTGATTGGGAAGTTTCCACAAATGCTCCACAACTGGTTGCACACACTGCATTGCACAGCAGATGCCGTGGGCCTGTGCCCCAGCTGTTTAACATGACTGTTTCCACAGCTGTGTCCAAACACGTTTAAAAATATCACAGAGGAAAAAAAATTGCAGGATTTCCCTGGAAATCTTCTATGAAGGGGTGAGGTTGCTCCTGTTCACTAAAGTTACCCACAATGCAGCCTGACCAAGAAAAAACCCCACAGTTGTCCTTTGAGGAGAGGATGAAAAGCAACAGGGCTCCTTTGGGCTCACCTGGTGCGTCTACCTGCACAAGGAACTCCTGAGCCCCTCTGTCAGGGTTAGAAGGGCCCTAAAAATAACCCAGTGAAAACTGATAGAGATATCCTAAAAATCTCCCGTGGGCTTAGTCCTGAAGTGTGATACTTTGATACCAACTTTGGCTTTAAGCCGAGCTTACTAGTACATACCAGTCTAGGGAGATTGGTTTTCTTTCTTTATCGGCTTTTTTCCGCCCTGGCAGATACTCTTCCTCCTTGTCTGCTTCTCCAGTTGCTCCAACATCACAAATTACCATCTAAACTTTGTGTACTCGCTTTCCAAACATGTAAGCTGATAAAAATAACAACTGCTAGGTTGGCTTTACTTTGCAGCAAGGGAGCTGTGACATTAGGATTTATATTTCTAAACAGATTCTGTCTCTTAGAAAAAAAAACACCCCACAAGAAAGAATAAAAAAATATCCCAGAAACCACCTCCCTTGCCACCAGGTGCTCTTGCAATGGGCATCTAAGGGAAGAACAACTGCTGCAAGCTTACAACAGTGGAAACTATTTTAACACACAGTTTTGTCACATGTATAATGGAGGAAGAAGGGCCTGAAGTATGACACATTGCTTGTTTTCCTTAAATATTTTCTGAAAATCCCAGTAATTTATGCTGTTGCTTCTGGAAATACATACTCTCACAAGTTAAAACAAACAAACAAAAAAACAAACAAAACTCCCCAAACCCAAACAGAAGAAAAGAATTCCTAACAGGAGCTCCAGCACTTCCTTGGAGCTCAGCTTCAGCAAACTACCATTGGCATGTTGCAATATTGATAAATTGTTTAAAGATCTTTTTAGAAATTGTACATTTCAAGCTCTTTATAGAAAGGAGCCTAGATGGTACAAAATCAGACCTGAATAAAAAGAAATCAAGCAAGCTCTTCCACAAAGGAAATTACTATCAAAATTGATGCCTCCTGCCATGTTAAAATTCCAATAAGCATTCATCTCAGCAAATCCTCAGCAGCCTCTGACATTTCTATTATTGGGGCTGACTGGGTTCATCCTGCCCTTATGAGAATAAATAGAGGAACATAACAGGGGAAGGGAACTGCTGCAATAACATGCACATCAGTCATCACTTTAAAGCCCCTCTTCAACAAGGGAGAAAGTTGGCTTTTCCCAGATGCAACGCCAAAGGGAGCAGGGAGGAGAGGACCGATTCCACAGCTGGATCTCCCCCGGGTACCCAGCGAGGCTGTGGTGGTGGTGCCTCACTGTCCAGCAGTGCAGCGTGGCTGGTGTTCAGGCCTCTGGGGCCCCTGGTTAAGGAAAGTACCCAAAAGCAAGAGCTAGCCTGCCCCTGCCAGGGGCCGCTGCCCACCACCTAGCCCATCTCCAGGGGATCCAGCAGGCAAGGCGACCGGCTGGGATACACCTGTGGGCACGAGTGGCCCCAAAGACCGAACCTGGGACGGATGATCCCCACACCAAACACGATGCAGAGCTCACCTCTGTGCCTGGTATTGCTCGGGATTGCTTCAGACTACAGGGGCAGCTGGGTGAAAGCAGACGAGAACGCCATGGGGCTAAGAGGGAAGGCAAAAAACAAAAGTGCAAAATAAAGCAAAAAAAAATAAAGCATGGGTGTCCCAAGAGAAAGAAGGCTCCTAAGTGATGTTCATGGTAGGCAAATTGCTCTGAAAGAGCAGTTCAGGGGTATGTCCTTGTCATTACATGGCAAATGACTGCCATGCTGAGCCCAGTGCCACCATGAAGGGTAACTCCCCACAGCCCGATTTAACCACCTGCCAGGAGAGGCGTGAGGCAGCCCTGCAGCTCTCCCGCATGCCTCCCGTCAGGCAGCTCCAGCTCACACACAGGTTACAGCTTCCCACCACTGTGAACAGCTACAGCACAATATCCCGCCTGTCACTGCTAAATGAGAAGCCAAAACCTGAGTGCCTTTCTCTGGCTGAGAACCAAATTCTTTATTTAAATGTTATTTCTATGACTCCTTCCTTGCAGATCTACAGACAACCTTAATTCTTTGAAGAAACTAAGAGAAATTGTCTTGCGGCCTTTCATCATACATTTGCTCTTTCAGAAACAGACAGCCCTATTCTTTTAACCTTCCTTTTGTTTACTTTTTTTTTAAAATTAAAACTCTTTCAGTTCCTAAAATTAGTGGTCAGTTTGTCCTTGGAGCCCACAGCAGCACTGCCAGTCAGCTCAGAAGAAGAGAGCTTGCAGCTTGCCCATGTATTTGGATTTACAAAGCCAAGAGAAAAAACAAGCAGTACTGTAACTTCCTGGCTATGGGAGAATTATTTTCTAAAGTAACTCGAAACATAGAGACTCTCCAAGTCAGGGGCTCTGCATTAGTGTAATGTCGCAGCAATATATACCATCAAACCTCACCCCCAGTGTTTATCCACTCTCACCCGCTTCACGCGGGCAGTCCCAGAAGCCCCTCATGCAAGAGCACACTGGAGATTGCAGAGATCAGTCTCTCTTCCATATATAATCCATACAGAAACCTCTCAGGGAGCCTGGTAAGCAGAAGGACGAATAACAAAATGCCTCTCATGCTTATGCCTGGTTGGGTAACAACATTTCTTTCTCAAAGGTCCCTTGAGGGCAGGCAGCGGTTTCCCTCCCGCACCGCTGGTGCTTGGCAGGGCAGCCAGGACACAACCTGCTGGCTGACCACCATCCTGCTGCCACGTCCAGCGTGGCTGTGTGGGGACAGCACAGCTTGTTACCCTTTGTATTCACAACAGCCTGACAGCACTTCAGAGTTTCGGAGGAACAGAATCCCATTAAGATAACGCACACACCATACGCATGTCACAAGATAAAATGCCCGAGGGTGTGATAAGTCAGGGTGTGAAGGGTCAGCATGTACCCTGGGGGTGCCTGCTCACACACACGTGCCAGGCACGCTGCTGTAAAGGGCCACCACGCAGCCAGGCAGGTGTTGCAAGGAGACCAAGTGGATCAGCAGAAAAGGGCTTCTGCCAACCTAAACACATCCTAGTTAAAAGAAAGAACACAAACTCAGAGCCCTACAGCTGACTATAAGGGTGGTAAAAGCTTCTGGCGTAGCATCGCCATACTCAAGGCTCCTCTCAGACCTTGCAGCCCCAGGCTTCCTTTGATCAGACCTGAATCCATGCTGAAAACAAAGAAGGACTTTTTCGTCCCTTTTTTTCTGGTCCTTCTCCCACACAACAGAATTAAGAATCACGTTAAGTTTTGGTCCAGTTCATCAAGATATGAGTAAGAAGACCAAGCACATTCGAGCCCACTTACACACCAGGAAGGAGGATGTGGTCAGCCTCATAGTGACCGCTGCTACAGGAGATAAAGGCTTGGAGGGAGCTCATCAATGTGTACAAATAGCCAAGGGAAGGATGCAAAGGCGACGGAGCCAGGCTCTTTCCAGTGGCACCCAGGGACAATGGGTACAAGAGGCAATGAGCACAAACCAAAACACAGAAGATATCATCTGAACATCAGGAAACACTTTTTTTACTGTGAGGGGGACCAAGCACTGGAACAGGTTGCCCCAGAGAGGTTGTAGAGTCTCCATGCTTAGAGATATTCAAAAGCCATCTCTGTGTGGTCCTGGGCAGCCTGTTCCAGGTGATCTCGCTTGAGCAACAGGGTTGGACAAGATGACCTCCTGAGACACCTTCCAATCCCAACAGTTCTGTGATTCTGTGCAATGACAAATATACACCCCAGGCTTGAGAGCAGTCTGGCAAAGGCAATGCTTTCCAGGTGAGGACTGATGACACAGCAAGAAAATCCAGCTCTCAAGGCAGAGCCACAACAGGAGAAGCACAGAAATCGCTCTGCAGACCAGAGTTAGCTTTGGTCTCAGGAAAGCATACGACTACTTAATTTTATCTGAAATGAAAAGCCAAGCGCTTTTTTCCCACTATTCTGAGTAACAGGAAGGGAGAAAAGTTAAAGGGGGTACTTTTACAATATTTGTACCCTTGATAAACTAAGGGCTCCAGTTAGGAAACAGCTCAAGTAAGCTTGGAGAGCTGCTGGCTCTGGAAAGCCACACTCAGTGGCAGAACATGAGCTCCAGCTGTACCGGCAGCCAGGCAAGTGTCCAGCAATGGGGACCAGCATCCAGGAGTGATGAGCAGAGCTGTCACCGGGAGAGAACACCTTCATCTGCTGTCTGTCCACTTTGCTTCTTTGCTTCCAGTTTTTTGACAAGGTTTATTTTTAACTTCTCCTGGCAGTAGGAGTAAACTTGGGACAATCTGGCAGGTGCCACACCCTGTTCCTCAAAAAGCAGCAGATCTGCCCATAGTTAGAGGGCAGGTGTCTTCTCTTGCTACCCCTGCTTTGGAAGTATGGATGCTTAATTTTTACCACCCAGCTACAGCAGGAATGAATTTCTCTTTGAAAACTTACTTAGTACACCTTTAACCTTCAGTGCTGAGGACACGTGTTCTGACATCTGCTCCACAACATATTATCCAAAATTGGTATTTTTCTCCTATCACAAAATCTTAGCAAAAGGGAAAAATGTGTTCTTATAACACTCTGGCTTTACTTCTGCATATCCCCCAAGATCCAAAACCTCCAGGCTTCCCGTATCTGTTTGAAGATGGCTGCAGAACTCAACAAGTCTATACCCTTCTATTTTCACATTCATTTTTCTTCCCCACTGATACCACAAAGCAATCTCTAATTCATAATCACAACCGTGTCAGGTTCCCAATCTTAAGTGAAGCACTTGGAACTTTAATCTTCAAGCAGATTACACATTTCCTGTTAGGACTTGAAATCTAACTCTGTGCATGTATGTGGGTGCCTGCAAGTTTCTTAAGATTTGCTTAAAAAAAAATATAATAAAAGAGAAGGATGAACAAAGAGTTGAGACTTTACTATCAGGGGTCTGCCGATAAGAAAATGGAGTGGAAGTGGCTGCTTTTCCTCCACTCTGCCTGTGTGGCATCATGGACACGTTCTGTACCAAGCCCCACTGCACTAAAAGGCTGTCCCTGTCCCTCCAGCTCTCACTGCCTGCAGTGCTGGCAGCACCAAGCCTGGCTCCTCAGGAGACGCTGCAGCAGCGCAATTACACAGAGCAGGGCCACTTGCAATAAGCGTGTTTGGAAAATAAGTCTGGCTATGTAATGTGGAAAAGCTAACCATACAGGAATTTACAGAAGGAAAGTCAAACCAACACATTTTTGACTGCGAAATACTCCACCACGAGAGGTTGATAAAACAAATTCCGCTTCAGCAGCCTCTCTCCTGGAATGAGCTGGCATTCACAAAGCTGCTACAGAGCCACTAATGTCCAGCCAAAGGGGGAACATAAAACACCGTCTCCCCTAACAGGGGCTGGGGCTCAGGGAGGCCTTGAGATGAGAACTTGACGCGGGCTAACAAAGGCTGGCACGAGCTCTGCTAGAGAAAAGTGCAGGATTGATGAATGATACTAGGTATACAATAAAGGTTTTGAATAGTGAAATTTGACATGTCAGCCACTGCTTTTAAAAATATCATCCCCTTAAATCTGTACTGGCAGCACATTAACTGCAAAGCTGCCGATACCTGGGACACATACACCACAGGCAGTGTCAAATCAAAACTGTCTGCACTGCTCCCCTTTAACCTCAATCCAAAGGGACTGATTCTGATGCCCAGAAGCCTTCGAGTCTCCAGGTTCATCCACTCCCTGGCTTCTCCTCTGAGGCTACCAGTAACACCGCCAGCTGGGTACTGCTGTGATGTGGGAGGCTGTCTGCTAGAAACTGGAGCGGGGTCAATAATTCAGAGCACATATTGGATGCAGATGAACAGCCGCCATACCACAAAACTTTTGGTCACCAGCAGTCTGGTTCTGATTCAAACCAGAGACTGTAGTTCTTGAACACAAGCAGCACTTTTCTATTCAAGTGATGGAACGAACAACTTCTTTTATGTCAGACCAGAATGGGGTAGCTTTTAGCTAGGGAAGAGAGTACCTTACATTGGTATTTTGAACATATATATATATATTTATACACCCATAGAAAAGAGCAGGATAAACATCTCCCTCCCTTTTGATGCTTTTTGCCAGGAACTAAGTACAGTTCCTAGAGTTTCAGCTGCGTTGTGGGCTTGCCACTCCGCAGCATGACAGCAGGATTGTGCTGACAGCTGAAGAATATTCCCTCTCTCAGGGATGGAGCAGAGAGCTGTCAAGGCATGAAGGCTTTGACTAAAGCTGTGGCTGCCAGTGACTCTGATGAGAAAAACATGGTGGTACCAAAAAGCTAGCAGTTACGGGATGTAGCACTCTCTCACACACTCATTTTCAGAACTATTATAATCAAAGAGTGCTCTTAGCAGTTTGCTTTGCTCTATATAAATGGGGGACAGAGGCCAGCGGAGTGTTTTGCAGTTAATCACACAGCACAATACGAAATAGCTGTCAGTGAACTGCCCCCTCTACTATTTATTAAAGGAGGAAATGCAGCAAGAGCAGTAGTATGTACCTTCACTAGCTCATCCCTTCTCAGTGTGGCATCTTGTGCCTGTAATGCCACCTAATCAGAGCAGCCTCTTGTTAGTCTTCCAGCCCCAGCGTTACAGCCCACCAAACCGGTGCTGAAACAGCAATCGATAAAACGCAGGCAACAGCCTGGTGCGGGACCCCATGAGCTGCTTTCTTACTGCACGTCCCAGATGGAAACTGGGCTGGCTGGCGGGAGAGGCAAGAACAGCTCAGAAAGAATAGCAGGGCTTATAAGGAAGCAAAATATGATGAAAACAACCAGTAGAAGTAAATTTAGATCGAGTATCAGAGCAATGTAGCGTTGGGATGTGTAGAAAACACAATACTGTCCCCAAAGTACTGCTAATAGGCAGCTAGTTAGAACCAGGCTGCAGAGGAGCTGAAAAGATAGCACAGCCTTGCTTCAGATCAATATGGCCTGCAGGTCTTATGATGTCTTTCCTGTCTCTGAAGCCTATGAAATATCTGATCACCTTGTCTGTTTGCTCCCTGACCCCTCCATGAAGCCAGTCACTGTGAAGGCCAGTTGGTGCAAGGTGAGGCAGTTTCTCACAAAAGTGCAAATTAACAGTTCAGAGGCGCTTTTCCCACGTGCGCACACACGGATGCTCTGTACTTGGCACAAACAGCCAAATCTGATCCAAACCACCAGAGAAGTACACACCTCAAACCCAGGAGAGGCTAACAGACTCGAGGGAAAGACACTTCAGGAGGAAATGGGACATGAAGCTTGAAAAGGCAGTTTTAAACACTGGTTCTTAACCATCAAAAACACTGGGAACCCAGGAAATAAATATCCAGTATTCACTGGAGACCTGCTGTCCCGCACGATTACAGAGCTGGTCAGGCAGAGGTGGTTAAGTGAGCTGGGTGCAGTCATTATACCTCTTGGTCTGGGAGAGACTTATTCAGGGCCATCAGAAAGAAGACAGGACTATGTGACCTGACTTGCAATAAGCTTTAAAAACAAAATAAAACAACAAAAAATAACCCCTCATGATCAGGACAGGGATTGAATTTAGCAGAGTCCAGGACAAACTCAATACATGATATTGGCCCTTAGCTTCTTGCTCATATTATACAAAAAAAAAAAAAA
>VZTO01015035.1:0-16526 GCA_013400615.1 Syrrhaptes paradoxus
CAACACAGCTACGATCAATACTGAGAAAGTGCAGGCCAAGCTACTCAGTAGAGACTGAGTGCTACACGTAGGAGCCAACCACTAACCTGTATGCAAAAAAAACACACTTGGAAACCTAGGCAAGAACTCTACACACAGGTAAGATGTAAACAGAGCATAAACACTGCCTTATCCACTTCTAAAATTCCCAAGTATACTACTATAAAAAGCCTGAAAGGTTCCTCCACTATTGATAGTATTGAGAGCACAGTAGTGGCATGTATGCTTTCAGAAAAAATGACCACTCAAAATTGTAGTAATATTTCAACACAGCACAATGCTTCACAATCTTCATGTCTACAACACCACCACCACCCAAAACAAGAAAAAGTGAAAATACCAAACACTGCCAGTTGGCCAAGGTAAGGTCACAGAGCTAGCAGGTGGCAACCTCAAACACAAAAAGAATTTGTTCTTGACACTGCAAATATGTTAATCTTGAATTCCTTGCTACAGAAGGATTCACAGGGAAACTAGACAAAGACACAGGACAAATCCATCAGAGTGTTAAGCACATTAAGCCACCTCTAGCTCTAGAAGCCCCTAAATACTAGTGCATGTCTATCATGTATTGCTTTCGTATTCATGCTTAGAAGCTACTTTCCTCCCTTAGGGAATGGGCATTCTTACTAAAACCTTAAAGTCCTCTCTTAGGAAGAACAGCAAGGGACCTAATGAATCAAAACAAAACATGGAAGAAGTCAAATTTTTATGAGACAGAGAACTAAAAACCCCACAGAAGAAAGGATGAGGTATTGAAAGAGAAAATTTCTCAGGGACAACAGGCAAAGAAACCTAACAATTTCAATAACTCCTCAAACGCATCTAAGAAGCCAGTAGGCATTACCCCGAGATGCTCTGGCCAGCAACTTTTATAAGACAAAAAGGGAACAGAAAAACCCAATAGCTGCCAGAATCTTATTTGCCAAGTTTGTTCATTCTCCCCTGAATGGCCAGCTTGGCTGGGACCAGTAGGTGAGTCCTGCAACTTGGCTGGGCTTCAGACTCAAGGGAATAAATAGAAAGCTTAAGGACAAAGCACAGTCAAAGCGTCGGTAAGAGGTGCTCCTACTTGGCACATTTGGCATACACGCATCAGGATTTCACGCTGCAGCAGGCGGACACATGAAGCGAACTATACCATGGACACACCCATAGCACCACTCTCACACTACCCATCAACTTATCTCCAGTGAAACACAGATCTGCAGAGCACAAACCAGCCCAAAGCTTCTTGGTCTCTCTGCTTCAGGCAGGAGGTCTTGCCATTTTGTGCATGGGTGGGACACAGGGGCAAGAAAACTGAGCAAGGGGAGCATTAGAACGTAAAGATGTTTCTCTTGCATGGCTTGGAGGCAGACTGGGTGGATACCATGCAGCCTACTTGGGTTACACAAAAGGGTGGCCAGAGAGTCTCATGGGCAGAAGCTTAAACAGCAGTTCCACAATAAAGGCATCCTGAACCAGAGGGATTTCTAGTTTGACCCAGTCTGGTTTATGCTATAGCTATTCTGGAATTCCAAGTCTCAATGGAATGACTCACCTTTTTCCAGACACTCAAGGAAATCAAAACACCCAGTGTGCCCCAATTTTGATTTTTACGTATAGATTAGATAACATTTATTAACCTATGACTATGATTTTTGCCTTCTTCCATGAACAGTGTTTAAACTGTCACACAGCAATTTGATGTCATTGATTTCCATTGCCAAAGTCAGAACAGTCAGAGCATAGGTTTAGGGAAAAACTGAAAAAAACCAAAACCAAAACAAAAAGCCCATAACCACCAAAAAAAAACCAAAAATGCCAAACCACAAAACAACCTCCAAAACAAAAACAGAAAAACTCAACCACAAAAAAAGCCATAACACAAACCTGAAAAAAAAACCCGCACCCAAAAAAACAACCCTACCAAATACCTGACACACTGCTATAGTTTCCTTCCTGAAAAAGAAAAGAATGACTAGTTCAAGTCCTGCCTCTGACCAGTTTATACTCTCATGCATGTACTCACCCCAACTACTGACACCAATGTGGAAGCCAAGCTTGTCACATTAAGTGTCACCTTGTTTCAGAAAGGCACAAATTTCTTGTAAGCCTCAGTCCTGAGAAATAAAACTTAGAACAATGAAACAAACAGATCCTGTATCTTCCCTGATAAGTAACACACAGAAGTTATCATAACCACTAAAATGCATTTCCCCAGAACACACAGTATTCCTTACCTCTAATTTGTTACTGCCTTCTGACAAATAGCTGTGCTGCCTTATGAGGAAGCATAGATCAACTTCTCTCACTTCAAACTTGTCACTGTTTCTTAAGGTTTGTGTTCAAACTTGGGAATGTTACAGTCCAACATTCCTACAAGAAGGATGTGAAATCAACATGAAGGCTGTTTCTCCAAGTTAGTTTCAAACTAGATAAAAAAATGTAAGCAGATGAGGAAAAAAAATCCTTAGTGTATGCACGCTACACAGCAGCTATTAAAACATTTACAGTAGATGATGAAACGGCACGCATTCCATTCAAATTAGAATCCTTTGATTTTTGTAGACTCGCTCACCAAGATAGAACTTTGACTTAAACTCCACATAGCTACAGATAAATTGTATAAAGATGCATAAGCACAAAACCAAGTAAAGCAGGAAATTTAACCATCTCAACTAAATAATTCCCCATAAAATGTTCAATGTAACTCCAGATACCATATTTTATTCAAACTTTGGCAAACAAATCTATGCCTCACTACTTATTAAAACTGATTTATTAGTGCCAAATACATTAATCCGCATGTTAATCTGCCTCAGGTCACTTAAAGTTAGTCAGAAAGGACTTTTGTCAAGCCACACACAATGTTGCTTTTGGTCCACATGGGAGTTTGAAATCAAGAGCTTGGGAGAGATTCTCTCTGACATAAATATTACAGTACGAAAACAGCAAGGAACACAGATGACTTTTCTTGTAATACATTTACATTTTCTCTGCTTCACTTTGTGGCATGTTGTTAAAGCCTAAAAATTTCACTAAATCAAGGTTGTGTTTATCTTAGGATCTTGTGTCACTGGAGTTGTAAAGCATACAGCACTTATACCAGCTTCAAACTGACATTCATTGCACTCCAGCAGAGGAGGGAAGGTTTGTAAGTTATACAACCTACTTCATCCATACTGCAAGTAGTACCCAAGTCAGAAAAGCTGGCTCAAACATTACACATATTATATTATGTAAAATAAGTGCTGGTAATATTTTTGTAGGAAGTCTTATACCCAACAATTTAAAGCCTTCAACGTGTATGGCTTTCTTTTCAATATTTCCAACAGAAAGCAGAATCGGTTTTTGCTAACAGACTACTTCACTCCCAGTATAACCAATTCTCTAGACCACTTACCAGATGATCCAAGATTTTCAGCACAATCAAATCAGAAGTTCAAAGNTGGATCATCATCAGCACACTATGCTTATACAGGTCTATTACCTGTCACATCACCTGAAAAAGCAGTGTCCAATGCAAGCAGCAGTAATGCACACCTTCTACACCTTTCCTTTTTATGTCTGCCTAGTAATTAATTTTAAGTGCCAGTAATTCTCAATTACTTCATCATTAGTGTGACTAAACATCATTCTACAATAAGAATTATGTAACTACGCTTTGGTCAACCCCAAATACCACCACTGTTACTTGTGACTTCGAAAGCTGTAACAAATAATATGCTTATAAACTGTTCATTTAATACAAAGAGATAACTTAGATTACCACCCAATTCTGGAGTCCCTTCAGCTTGACATGAGAAAGTGTTCAAATATTCTGTTACCTCAGAGCAGGATCTCCAACAAGGGAGCACCAAGTTTTAAGGGAGTTCTAATCTCTACATAGGATAAAGCATCTCAAAAGGTAAGATTTCAGGCAGTACTACAAGAACTACTGGACACATCATACATACCGCTAAAAGAACAGGAATGTGGAATTGTACCTTTTCAAAAACGATGTTAGACTGCACAAAACATTCATGTGAGTCTTGCAGGCAGATAAGCCCTCAGGCACTTACACAATAATTAACTATTGAAACAGAGCCAAGACATGAGTTTTCAGAGGAAAACAGTCATGGGTTCTGCAATCATGCTTTGTTTTCCACAATGACTTTACTGTGATGTGTAACAAGGGGGTATTTGAACTTGTTAACTAATACAGAAAAAGTCAGCTGGAAAGGGCTTACATGGAAGAATGAAAAACTAATGTCCTTCTCTGAGTATCTTGTACCACTTTACCAATAGCATTTTAAAACTGCTGGTCAAAACCCAAAGTGGACCTAGGTTCCTCACAGTCATGCAGACTGTACTGTTACATAACCCTAACCTTATTTGAGTATCTGAGGTTTTTCAGTATCATCTCTGACAGTCTTGTGTACCATCTCCCTCTCCCCACACTGACCTGTATGCTGGAGCCCTTCCAAACCAGTTGACATAAGTGGCATTTTCAACAGCATCACGCGCTAGTTAGATGTTTTGGACAGAAACATTTCTGCAAGTGCTGTGAAATTTGGTCAGCCCCTCTTGCTCTCTACCAAGGACCAGCTCAACTCGAAATTCTGAGTTTGCCTTCCCATTAAAAGACAGGAAATATCCTACCTTTAAGCTCCAGCATATAGGATCAAGGCCCAATTAAAAGAGTTTTACAGATCCAGTAGCTAACGCCAATACACATTTTCCCAAATATTTTAGCAACAAGTCACCTACTGAATCAAACCTTGGATTTCTGTAACCCAGAAAATTCTAATGTTTCATTACTGATCATCCTTCTCTACAGTCCTAGTTGATGTAAGAATGCTAGAACACCTATAAAGATTCCTAATAAAAAGAAAAGGAGACTTTGGAAAATTACACTCTGTGTTTCTGGAGGATGACCTAAAAAGAGAACAAAAAAGACCGCCACCGAAAAATCCTTCTTTATATCCTTCCTAGCAGTGAAATGAATTATTCATAATTATCAGGTGGTCAGAGAAATTTAGTATTCCACTTCTACACAAAAAAAATGTGAAAATTGCCCCTTAAGAAGTATCTTACAAATCAAGTCTAAGCTACCTAGCAACTTCCTTCACTGCATCAGTGAGGCTTGCAAAAAGGAAAGGATTTTTATAACACATTCATTATTGAACTATTTCTGTAATGCTGCAGAATTCATACAGCTGCCAATTATTAAAAGGTCACAGAGAAGGTTGTCAAAGAGCAGTTGCACTTAATGACAGACCTTAAAATCTTCAGGACACAAGCCTTTTTCCAGCATCCTCCTCTTAGTTCGGACTACATAAAGGTCAGAAAACCACTAAGTAAAGCCTTTGTTGACTTTGTTATGCTTAACTGTCAGAACACCCACCTGGAAAATAATCCATTTTGTTCCTCACTGAAGGTACAGCAGGCAGATAGCCAATAGCTGGCACTCTGTCACATAGCTACTTTAGTAAGAATTATGAATAGGCTCTTCCTTTTATTTCTACAGTCATGTTCCATTAAAACAAAAACGATTTGCCTAAAAGATTAATATTGAGAACAGCAGAACATTGCTGTTACCAGCCTTGAAACGCTATATGCTGTTCTAGGGAATACATAAACACAAACAACTGCTTAAACTAATGCAATTTGCAAAGCACACTTCACAAGCAAATTGGCTGTATGATCCCATAATGTCAGAAAGTATCAGATTCCACCACCACTAACTTATCTCCACAGCACTAGTATTTGTCTAAGTAATGCATGCCCACAAATTCCACCAGCCATGGAGACCAAGACATAGATTAAAGCATTATAGGAAGGAAAATAGAAAAAGTACTTCAGTTTACAGCAGGGGATGGCAACCACTAAGTCTCAGGAGTAGCCCACTAGGAAATGCAGTGCAGTATTCTTCCTAACAAAAGCATACCTGAACTGTCAGCAGAGAGAAGCTGAAATGCTTGTTCAGCAGCTCTTCATCACAAGTCCTACTAGCCATCCACCTCCTCATTTCAAATGCTAAATCCCTTTCCCTATAGGTAAAGGCTTGCCAATACTCTCATGACTGAGAGTATAGCCAGCCTCAGATATACTTATCTTTGTACTGCACAGCTTTTTAAAACAGCTCCCACTGCAGACTGGGAGACACAGATATAAATATTTCTAGTACAAGCAGGACTTAAAGATTAGCGAAAGGAATTTAACCACTAGCTAAAGGAATTTTACCATTCAGATTTCATCTAAAAAGCCAGAGGTGGTATTTGCTCTCAGAAGGCAGCTTTTAGTGCTTCAATTCAATTATTACATTTTCATCAGAAGTTCTGCATTTTACAAAAACTCAAACAATGCATAGACATATGTTGGCTTGGAGTCCTTATGATGGTAACAGATCCCGAAACCTAGTATCACCCCACCAAGTAGTTTGCACAATAAATCAAAAGAGAACAAATTAAGTGCCTTTAATATAAAGTCTGCAGAATTATGTGAAGAAAATATTTCATACAGCAAGAAGGTCCATGGCATGTTCCCTCCAGAAGAACAGCCTGTTTATTCCAATCTGACAAACATTCAGTTTACTAAAACACACTTATGACAACATTTTTAGGAAAAGCATACTAGTCCAGCCATAAACATATCCATCAGTAAGGAGCTAAAACAGGAACCTCACTGGAACGCTGTCATTAAAACAGAGAAAAGCCCACTAAAGGTTCCTGACAACAAAATTACCCTCACCTAAAAGCTGCAGGAGGGCTGCTTAACACACCCAGCAATCTCCTAACGAAATGTGTAGCATATAAATTGTCATCCTCTAGACCTAAACAGAGCAGTACAATTGACCTTGGCTTCAAACAAGGAATGGCAGTCTCTGCGATCCTCTAAGCAGATGGAACCAAACAGGTTGGGGAAAGAGCATTTAATTTGGTTATGAAGAGAAGGACGAAAACTGGATAAACAGATATGGAAAATGGCTTTTGTGTATTTATAAGTCAGCCTAGCCACACCTTTCCTTTGAATATATGCAGACAATCATAGCTACACTTACAAAAACAACAATACACCTTGGCAAAGACTTTTACATGCTAGCTTTTAAAAGCTAGACTTTTACATGACCTATCCAAATCCCAGCAACATTCTAACTTTACAACATATATATCTAGCATAAGTTTGGTTTTCAGCATTAGCTTGAGTGCTAACTATTTTGAGATAACATACGGCCAGAAAGAAGAGAATAAGAACAAAAAAAGGACACAGCCTTTCCTGCAGCAGGTTTCAACAGAAGTTTCTAATGTACTTAGTTCTGCCAGAAGAACACTGCAATATCCATCTTAAGTATTCAGACTTGACTTTCAAGCCATTCTGCAAGTAAATTGTCTAGTCTCTTGCTTACTGCTGTCTAAAGCTACCTTTGAGCCAATGATTTGGGCTCTGCCTGTTCCAACACTTTCTTCCTGTAAATAGTGCCTGACTATTTTCTGTTCTCACAAGGGCTTAATTAGTCCTGTTCACAGTGAGCTACAGCAGCTGGCACATCCCAGCAGACTCCACTGCATTTTCACAGCTACTGAAATCCATCTGATCCATGCTGCAAATTTTTCTACACTGACAATTACACGTCCTGTGAACCTTATACACTACCTATACATTTTAAGACACCTTTCTGCAAGCAATTTAACCACAAGGCAGCCCTGAAAGTCCCAAAACATTTGCTGACATACATCCAGTTGACAGAAGGCCAAAGAATCCTGCATGGCCAGAAAAAGAGACTCTCTCCTCCACTAACAGAGCATCAGAGGACTGTAACTCTAGAATACAAGAGTAATCATGGCTACACACAACAACAAATGCAACTGCTATCTAACTTTATTTTATACCCATCATCCCTACAACATATTTAATCTGCTCAAGAGACCACTAATCTACAAATAAAAAAACTCAAAGCCTCCACCACGGCCCAACCGACCCAGTGCAGCCCCCGCCTGAGAGCTGGGAGTTCCTCAGGAGCCAGTGAAAGACCCTGCAGCAGAAAGAGGAGCGGGTGTGAGAGAAACAACTGTGCAGACACAAAGGTTGGTGGAGAGGAAGGAGAGGAAGGAGGTGCAGGAGCAGAGATTCCCCTGCAGCCCGTGGTGAAGAGCTGGTGATGCACGTTGTCCCCATGCATCCCATGGAGAGCAGAGCTCGCCTGTAGCTCATGGAGATGTAGCCGCGGAGGGCCCCATGCTGGAAGAAGGAACTGTGCCCAAAGGAGGCCGTGAATATGTGGAAGAGCCCCACACTGGAGCAGTCGGTGGAGAACTGTGGCCCATGGAAAGGACTCACATCAGAGCAGTTTGTGAAGGGCTCTCCCGTGAGAGGGACCCCATGCTGGAGCAGGGAAGACAGTGAGGAGCCTCCCCTGAGGAGGAAGGAGCGNGAGGTTTTTCACCAAGAGGCTGTGTGGTGGCCTTTAAACCATGACAAGTTATAATTGAAAATCATGTTAAATCAGAGGGCAAATTAGTATTAAATATGTAATATTTCCTCTTCTAAATTCTGAGCATCTTAATTTTGCATCTTAATCATTTCAAGTTCTTTGCTACTTCTCAAATCCAGCAGCAGCAGTGTAAGTTGTCACACCTCCTTTCCCGAGAGAGGCTGTCTGCTTATTACCAGCTGCCACATGGCAACACAGTGAGCAGTCTTCTGTATACATAAAGATTGTTACTGTGTCCCAAAAGGAAACCTTGAGTTTCATCTTCAGACTGGACTACGATAAAGATTTTATTTTTATGTCAAACCATTAAGACAAACTTTCCAGAAAACACATGTAATCATCGGGCAAGTTAAACTCCAGCTCAGTTTTACAGATCCCCGACCATAAAGGTCTTAATCTCTCACTCTGCCACACAGAAGGCAGGAGGTCATTCTTTACAAAGCACTGCAACAGGAACTATGTCGAAACAACACACCTCCTGCCTCTTATTAGTTTACATACTGATATGCAGCATGTTACTTCAAAAGCAAAATGTTCTGGTAGAAGCATATTCAAATAAACAAGTGAAAGTTAAAAATGTTGTCAGAAATCTGTTTTCTGAAGAAGCAGAACTAGTACCTTGAGCAAAACTAGTACCTTGTTTGTCTCCATATTCTTAATTTTTGAAAGCCAGTTTCTTTATTGAACTTGTCTTGACAAACATCTTTTAAAAAGCAAAGACAGCTGGTCACCACGTTAAATACAACTGCCTAGGGTACCATGTCTTGTAGAAAGGATAATGCATTTGACATAAGTTTTATCGCAGAATGACACAATTTAAAGTAATAGTCTTCCCTTTAAACGCTGTCCCAAATACTTTTTCATAATCATTACCATTATCTTGTGTAACATCTTTTAAAATCTACCAACACCGTCTGCCAGAAAATTAACTGAATGACTCAGACACAGACACGTTCAAATCATAAATACTCAAAACTGCTATTTCCATTTCAGAACTACTTCTATTTAAGCATTTGAATTGCTGATGGCACAATAATCCAACGACCTCCTGAAGTTTCCTTATCAAGATTTTCCTCATGCACATACAGCATCCCCACTGACGAAAGCAATCCTTGTTTCTTTGCACAGTCTTGGACAAAACGGTTACACAACCGGAAACCTGTAGAACTCGCAAAATTTTTAGTGCTCGATATTGCATATCTTTTGTACATGATTGCTTGACACGGCTCCTTGAACATGCAACTAAAGACATAAGATAACAGCAGAGATCTGAGCATTAAAATCACTGGCATTACATGCCCTGCCAATTTCCATTAATTTTCCTTCACGACAAATCAACAGAAACTCTTGCCTAGAGCAAGCACAGGCTTTCCAAACTCCAGCCTTTTTATCCTGTAACCAGGAGTCAGGCTTCAAGTATCAATCTCACCCACAATTGCCAAAGCCACCGCTCACTAGTCACTCGAGCAAACTAGTAGTAATGCCATCAGTTCAACAGCACTGATACAAGTCCATTGGTGCAAAGACTGGGGTAGGGGGGCAAGGGGGAGCCCTTCATTTGTGTCTGTCTCTCTCGAAGACTGGATACAATTTAAGCTCCTATACTCATCACATTTTATATTTATGTTTGAGAACACACATATATAGATAAGATATCTGTTGAAGGAACTTTCAGCATGAAAGGTTTTGTTTAAGTATGCCAAAAATACACTCTTCCCCTTCACACCAGATAATTTTTTCGTATCCGAATTATACTCGGAAAGCATAATTTTGAAAATCTGGACTAAGTTGGGATGCAGCTTTTACCTCCTCCATCACTAATTCCAATTCAGTTTTCCACATTAGCAACTATTCTCTGTGGTTTTCACCATTAAGCTGCCAACAACCTCATCCACAGGCTTATTTAACCATATTTAGTTGTCAGCTCAGACACGGGAGTTATTTACATATTTTATCAACTCATCTTACACTTTCAACACAATGAACTTCTTTCAGGTTGTCTACAAATACACATTCACAGCCTTCGCAAGTGTCACAATACAGCTGAAATTTTCAGGTAGTAAGTTATCCCTGTAACGTTAAGAGTCACAGCACAAAATCTTCATAACTGGACCTGGCTAGTACCCCCACAAGAAAAGGAAAAACAAACCCACAACACAATCACTTCCTGTCTTGTATAAACAATATTAACTCATAGCTGAGGACAACAAGGAAAACAAGCTGTGTTTTAGGACCACACTGCACGCACAATTCCATGACATACCTACTTCTGTTGATCACAAATGTATTTTCTTCTGTTACAACAGCTACCACCAAATTTGAAGTAGTCTCATTAGGGTCCTGCAGAAAGCAAGCACTTCACTATTGAAGTGCTGCAAAAAGGCCTCTGAAAGCTGAGGAATTTACAACATAAGTCAGAGAGGGGACTGTGTAGTCCAGATTTCTAAAGATCACAGCTAGGACTTAACCAGGAATTTAGTAGTCCATGACACTGACTACAGCAAAGGAGTGAAAACAAGATTTAAATAACACATTAAGACCTCAACTCTTGAAAACCAGATTATGCCCAGAAGGATTTGCTCAGAAGACCTGGCCAATTTTATAAAACCTAATCCATTTAAAAAAAAATTCACACTCAGTTACAATACACAAGACAATTCAACTGCCTGAAGAACTTCAATGCCCCACTATGAACAAAATGTATCTTTAAACAAGGAATATCTAAAAGCTTTTCTGCTATGTGACAGGTGCTTACAATAGTTTACATACATGAAGTGACAAAGCCTATATATCACATAAGTTATAATTTAATATTAATGGTTTTCCTAAACATACACCAACACAGACAGCCAAACCCACTACATCACCTGATTTGTAAGACTAGGACAGACACACACAAAAAAAGAACGCTGCTTGAAAAGCTCAGTAAGAACAACAGCTGTCATATCTTCTTTGTCTCCTAGCCGATTACCATATGTTTCAACGTCTTTGGTGCTCATCCTGAGCAAACAATAGATGAATACTTGATTCCCTCAGGGGAAAAAAAAAAAACAAAACAAAAAACTTTTTAAAAAGTTTCTTTAACTGTCACCTGGGAATAACCAAATCGTGGTTACACTAGTGTCAAATACTGATATTATCTACTGTTGATAACTCCAGCGTTCTTAAATACATACACATAAACACGCACACACAGAGTGCTCTGCAGTCAAGGCAAGGTTTCCATATTACGCAAGTTCAGGAGTTGCTGTTTTTATTGCCTCTGTAAAAACATTTTAGCAGCACCAGCAGACTTCCTTGCCCTGACAAGCAACAAGTGTACAGAAGGCTACAAACAAGACCCACTTACAGTGTTCTTGACCCACTTAAGAGTGCTCCACTGGCCGAAAGCCTCCTCCAGGCGAGCATTTCCCAGTGCTCCTTCGTGCCCCTGAGCAAACACCCTGACCACGAGCCCGGCTCGCTTCTGCCCCCGGCCAACCGCCCGCAGGGCCCGCTCCCCGATAAAACCCGGCCCCGGGCCGAGGGCAGCGCCCACCGCCGGCCTTCCCCACCACCCCGGCCCCCCACCCGCTCCGGGGCCAGCCGCGGCCCTGATCCCCGCCCCNGCCACCTCCTCCTTGCCCTACAGCGTCATCATCGCACGAGGCCGTCTCCGCCAATGGGGGACACCTCAACGCGCCTGCGCAATGCGCGCCGGAAGGAAACGCGGGGAGCCGGCCCGGCTCCATCTTGGGGAATGTAGTCAGGAAGAGGCCACCGCCGGAGGGATGCGCAGGCGCACTAGGCACTCACCCGCCCCGGGCCGCGCAGGGGAAAGGAGCAGTACGCCCCTCCCCCGCCGCGCCCGCCAGTAAGAACTGGCTCTGATTGGCTGAGGAAAGCGAGTGACGTTTGCGCGGGCTTTTGTTCTCCGCGGGCCCGCGCATGGGCAGGGCGGTTGGTGGCCGGTGGCCTCTCAGGAAGGGCTGTGGCAGTCGGCATGTGCGTCCTAGCTCCCGGGAGGGCAGGAGAGGGTCGAGCGGTGGACTGCGGGGATGAGGGGAGTGCTCCTGTGGCAGTGCTTCCTCTGGGCCGCGAGCAGGCAGCAGAGTGTCACGGCCTCCTGCAGAAAGCGGTTTCCCAGGAAACCCTAGGCCACGCAGCCCTTTCCGCAGGCGTGACAGAAAGGGGCCCGAGAGGGGCCACCCGTGGTGACAGCTCAGAGCTATCCAAGCTGAGAGAGGCACCGTGAAACTCGCTGGGGGGCAGGTGTAAAGCGTCCCCAGGGGCCACGGCAGCTGTCCCAGGGCCTGCTGAGCAAGGCAAAGATCTCACGGGACCAGGGTTTAATGCTCAGGACTGAAGTGTGTGCTCCTGGGTGTGGAATGGGATGGGGAGGCCACAATCACTGCAATGCCAGAATGATGATGAAAACCAGGTGGCGTTACCAGGCCTGATGCTACTGGAGNCCGGTGGCCGGTGGCAGCTCGGTAGCCTCTCAGGAAGGGCTGTGGCTGTCGGCATGTGCGTCCTAGCTCCCGGGAGGGCAGGAGAGGGTCGAGCGGTGGACTGCGGGGATGAGGGGAGTGCTCCTGTGGCAGTGCTTCCTCTGGGCCGCGAGCAGGCAGCAGAGTGTCACGGCCTCCTGCAGAAAGCGGTTTCCCAGGAAACCCTAGGCCACGCAGCCCTTTCCGCAGGCGTGACAGAAAGGGGCCCGAGAGGGGCCACCCGTGGTGACAGCTCAGAGCTATCCAAGCTGAGAGAGGCACCGTGAAACTCGCTGGGGGGCAGGTGTAAAGCGTCCCCAGGGGCCACGGCAGCTGTCCCAGGGCCTGCTGAGCAAGGCAAAGATCTCACGGGACCAGGGTTTAATGCTCAGGACTGAAGTGTGTGCTCCTGGGTGTGGAATGGGATGGGGAGGCCACAATCACTGCAATGCCAGAATGATGAAAACCAGATGGCATTACCAGGCCTGATGCTACTGGAGGCATCTGAGAGGCCTGGCTCTCGTGACAGGGCCCAAAAACCTGTCTGATGTAGAGGCACGGAGAGGCAACACGGAAGAGAATAAGAAGTTCTGGGAGGTGGAGACAGAACAGCAGGAAAGCCGATGTGACATGGGGATCTCGGCTTCTGAAATCGTGTCCTTGGGGAAAAGGGTGGAAACCCTAAGCCTGCATGTTGTACAGTGAGACTAGTCAAAAAACTACACAAACACTGTCCTCTTGGAAGACAACCTTGAATTGCCAAGGACAACTGGCTGATCTGGGAGGACCTGGGTAGTTTGTGTGGCTCTATGCACTTCAGTGCTTTGCTGACCTAATAGTCACCAACATTAAATACATACTGGCCGTTCCTTATAACTGTTTATACAATTATGATTCCCTACTGTCTCCTTTAAAATATGTCCCATCTCACACATTCACTAAAATCTTTATATTGCGAAGGGAGCAAAGTGGTTACAGAACATCGTAGTTGCACTACGACATGTATTTACAGTTTATCTCATCAATCAAAATATATTTAGACAGCCATCAGGCAGCAGCACTGAAAGAGCAGCTGCAGCACCTGCTCTAGCTCCACCCAGTGCCAGTGGGATGAGCTATTTCCTGCCCTGTCCTTCCCTATTTCATCTGTAAAATGGCGCTAATGATTTCAAAAGATTTTGAACTCGATGAAAAATATATATCTAAAAACTGCATGTCATTTTAATCTGTCATTTCCTGTCACCATAACTTAATGTACTCAGCCAATTAAAAGGGAAATTGAAATAGGAATTCTGTTTCATTAAATATTAAATATTAAATAAAAGGAATTAGAGTGGTCTACTCTGGTTCGAGAGCCTGGAAATCAAAAAGGAAAGCTGTGCTCTGCCATATGGGGCAAACCATTCAGAAACACACATTTTTAAAAAGCTGAGTTAGGTACTTCCTGGGCATTTATAGATAATTCCTAGAAATCATAGAAAAAATGTTCATTGCCTTAATTCCATCTCTGAATGCTTTTGTCCTAAATACATCGCCCTGTGCTTTGGGAAAGTTGGCAGGTCATTAGTTAACTCTTGTTGTTCCCAAGCAAGAGAGAACAAATTTGCCTGTGGTAAATGAAACTGAGACTGGCCAGCCTCATCACAGTGAATTTGCAGAGGGCAGCCGCTTTGAAAACCTGGTCCAGATGTTGTCAGCCCAATAAAGGTAATGGCTCAGCACTTGTGCAGCTCCTTCGGGCTGGGAACAAGGCTACAATTAGCTCCAGCACAGTGACTGTGACAGTCATTAAGTGACACCCTGTCTACCCTACTTCTTTTTTGTTGTTGTTGTTTTTCCCCTGAAAGGCAGGATTGTAATGTGTCCTTGCATGGCAATGCCTCATCCTGCCCATCCCGCCTGACCATGATGATGCTCTTGCAGTCATGCGAAAGACTGACACAACTATATGGCACTCTAGAAAGAGCTAAAAGACGAATTATGATTCAGAAAAAAAAACTGCCCTAGGGTAAGGAAGAGCCTGGACCTTTTTTTTTTTTTTTTTCCCCCAGGATATGCCTTATTGCTGCAAGCCTTTAGACTGTTTCATCTCTATTGGCAAACATACTTGAGCAGCTCTGTCCTGAATTCCTCAGGATGGCGGCCAGCATGTGACAGCAGCACGGGGCAGCACTAATAGGGAAAGGGCCTGGGGGAGGTATCATAATCCCCCTGCCTCCCAGTAAAGCAGTGCCTGCTCATTCTCTTTGTATTTCCTTCCTTATCAGAGGCTTCTTCTCTTCCAAAATCACCTAAGGCTTGACCCTCACCGCACGCTCTTAACACTGCTGAAGGTTGGTGCTTGCTGCAGCAGCCATGTTCCAAAAAGCCAGAGCTGTTGCTGGTACCATCAGACTCAGCTTGCTTTGGGCAGTCCGCACAGACTAACTGTGCCACTTAGGGCAGGTGTCCAATTGGCATGTCACGGAAATATTTAGTACTCCGTTTTATGGCTGTTGCATTTTATCCCTGCTCAAAGGGAGAACTCCCAACCCCACTGTTTGTTCTCTCTTTCTTTCTCTCTTTGAGGAAATGCTATGAGTAGGTCATGCCTTTTTGAATCCTAATGTCAAAAAAAAAAAAAATTCAATTGTCATTTAAACAGAACTAAGAAAGAAGAGTGTACAGTAACAGTTTCAGGCCCTGCAGGAGGAGACTGACAATGGGTTGAAGGATGAGCATGCTGTGATCATTGTATTATATGTGGGTTTTTATTATTGTTCTTTGAGAATTTACAATGGCTGATCACTATTCTTTTTGTCTATTCTGGTATGTGTCGTGTTGGCCACTGCAATCTGTTTTACTTATCTTTGAGGCTGGTTATATTTAGACTTCAGAGCTGGTATGCTCATGATGTATCATAGAATCACAGAATCATAGACTGGCCCGGGTTGAAAACGACCATAGTGATCATCTAGTTTCAACCCCCCTGCTATATGCAGGGCTGACAACCACTAAACCAGTGTCCTGGGTCCAGCTGGGATAGGGTTAATTCCTCACAGAAGCTGGGAGGTGGGCATAGCCAAAGGGATATTCGATACCATGCTGACCTCATGCCCGGGATATAAGGGAAGCTAGCCCGGAGAAGGGTCTCTTTTGTGAAGTCCTTGGTGGTGAGATGTTCATTGTATCAGTGTTTTCCATTGTATTCTATATCTTGTCTTGTTGTTACATTCTCCTTTCTTTTGCTTTCCTTGTGTGGTATTATTAAAAATCCGTCGAGATTCCACTTTTTTTCTTCTTATCCTTCCCCATCTTACCAGGAGGGGAGGGGGACTGGTGGGGTTGCGACCACGTGGTGGTGGTCCTGACCCAAGACAACCAGGCTGCTCAGAGCCACATCCAGCCTGGCCTTGAATGCCTCCAGGGATGGGGCATCCACGACCTCCCTGGGCAACCTGTTCCAGTGTGCCACCACCCTTTGGGTGAAAAACTTTCTCCTAATCTCTAACCTAAACCTCCCCTGTCTTAGTTTAAAACCATTCCCCCTTGTCCTATCACTATCCACCCTCGTAAACAGT
>VZTO01015035.1:17187-60338 GCA_013400615.1 Syrrhaptes paradoxus
TATGTGCCTTAGCATAGCTTCTAGGAGGATCTGTTCCATGATCTTCCCAGGCACAGAGGTGAGGCTCACGGGCCTGTAGTTCCCCGGGTCTTCTTTTCTCCCTTTCTTAAAAATGGGAGTAATATTTCCCTTTTTCCAGTCTTTGGGGACCTCCCCAGACAGCCAGGATTTTTCAAATATGATGGAGAGTGGCTCAGCAACCATGTAGCCCAGTCCCAAAGCCACCAGCTATCTACACTGGAGCTAGAGCTGGGACGGGCTACCCACTCGACAGTCTCTGCATCCATCAGGCTTTGCAGATGGGGTACTGGTGCCTGCACTGCCCTGACAGGGAGTCAGGACATGGCCAGGATACATATCTGGACCAAGGAGATGGGACATATCTCTGGGTCCCACGGATTAGACATAGCCAGAGTCTACCTTTGAGGAAAAGGGGATCCAATGTTCATATCTGTTCACTGTCTGATGTATGACAGTTCCTTCAAAGCCTGCCATTCAGTGAACATGATTTCATAATTATCTTCTAGAATCTACTTAACCTGAAATGTAGTTAAACAAAAGCTAAATGAAAGTTAATGACCATGGAAGCAGTAGGTTCTGGAATACCATGTGACAGACACTTGAGAAATGACCTTTAGTTGCTGGAGGGTGTTTTCCAAGGTCTCCTTGGGATGTTCTACGTCTGCATCAGACGATGAAAATAGTCTATATTTCTGTAGCCACAGCTGATGAGGAATTGCTACTACAGCGTAATTTAAACCTACTAGGCTTTTCCCTGGACACAGTCAAGTGAGCAGAGAGAGACCCTTGCATGTTTGATTTTGTATGACTGAACAAGATGTGCTTCATTCATGCTTTGTCAGGGCTACAAAACTTGGGTTCATATAGAAAGTGTAAGTTACACTCACACTGCATGTCTGGGTTCAACTTGGCTGTTTCCTGAACTGCAAAAGGCAGCAATCTCTCTGTTACATTGAGCTCTGGGTAGACATAGACTTTTTTGGGGACAAAGAATAGGAGACTCCAAAGAATACAAATGGCCTAGAGTCCAGCAGTGTTAAAAGGTTCATTTACATTTTATCACAACACTGCCACTATCTTTTTACCATAATTAATATAAAATGAAAGTTTCCATTTGTTCTGGGATCAGCTATTGCTTAGCTTACCTTGCAGCAGAACATACTAAGGCCTCATTCATTCACATTATAACTTATGTAGTACTAGCCAGTTGGAAAATGATGACAGATTTGCATCCTGTTCTGCTCCGTTTAGGAGCTGATGTTCACTGACTTGCAATAACCGTGTATTTGCATAGTGCCTTTAACTCCCAAATATTTTAGTTTTACATGACTTACGGGTGGTCATTTCTATCAGCCTTGAAGAGCAGTGACTCCAGGGTTGGAATGTGGCAGCCGGTTACCAGCACACACTATATAATAGCGTATTGTGTGAATCTTATCCATATGAAACTGCAAACAGAATTTGAGCAGGCAGGTATTTGATTCAGAAACCAGGCTAACCTCCCTAAGCCTCACTCTTGCTGCAAGACATTCAATACCCATAAATAAACAAGCCCCAAGTTCACCTCTCTTTTGTAGAACGGTCTTCCCGCCAGCATTGTGCCGGAGTAGGGCTTTGCTGCAACAGACTCTCTGAGGCTCCCGCTGAGCACCCCCAGCAACCCCCCAGCAACCATGTCCGAGCATCTGACCCTCTGAGGTGCCACTGAGCCTCTTTGTCCCGAATTGAGCGTGTCTCCGCACAATGGGGATACAGCTGTCTGCCTGCCAGAGTTAATGAGCGTAGAGGGTAGGCCTTCAATTAGGTTTTCTTCAGCCATATTTCTCAAAGAGCTTTACAGAAAAAGGAGCTATTCTACTCATTTTATACAGGAGGAGGCTGAAGGCTAAAATGCAAAGAAATTAAGTAACTTCTGAAGATTACAAAGCAGATAATCGGCAGAGCTCAGAATCAAGCTTAGCTCCTCACCCCCACATCCCTCTACCGCTTTGTGCATCCAACAAGGCACAACTTAAAATCCACCACTTTTTAACTTTCATGGTAAAGAAGCAGTTCTGCTACAGCTTTCTATTTGACTTTCTTTTGGCTTTGCATCAAACCAAACCGGCGGTGCTCTTATTTTATACTTACTAACACCCTAAGGAGGTTCTTTTATGTGTGGGCACCATAGAAATTTAAGTTTTAAGCTAGAGTTTAGTAGGATCAAATTTTTGGATACAGAACTCCCAGAAAGTTGAGAAGGCTGAAACCTGGGTCTTGTAAAAAAGGAGGGGGTGGGGCAGGGGTGGGGAAGAAATCCAATGGTCATTTCTCTCGCTTTATGGTCCCAGTCCAATAGGAACTGCTGGCTCCAACGAGGCTGCCAGAGGTCTGGAATGCTGGGACAAAAGGCCAAAAATCATCTTCTTTTTCCATCCAGAAAAAATTCTAGGTGGAAAAAGAAGGACATATCCAGGAACACCCAGATGAATAGCAGCCCTAACAATGCCAACTTTTCCACTCCCAAAGTTGTTTACACCCACAAAATTAATTGTGGTGCCAAACTGCAAGGAGAGTTGCAACTCCCTTAAATGTGTGGTCTTTAGCAGGAAGGCCAAATGAAATAATTTGGAATTATTAGACACATTAACAATGCCTGAGGGTGTCATATACAAATAGCTGACGCCTTTAAGTACTGACACAATAAGGATGGACAAGAACATGAGGTGAGGGTGGTGGGAGGAAAGGTCTTTTTTAGATGTATCCAAGGTAGAGCAACTTTTATTACTGGGCTAGAAACATATAGTATCCCAGGAGTGAATAGCTCACACATTTGATCCAATCTTGGGCTCAGTCCAGCTCCCACTGAAGTTTAATGGGAGTTGGATCAGGCCATTGCACTCACATTTTTTCCATGCATGGAAAACTATTTCCGTTACTTTGAATTACAATACCACTGGCTTTGGATTTTATATAATAAAATAAATCTAGGCCACTGTTGATATTCCAAGAAACTGCATTCTGGGATGCCAGCAAATATATTGCCTGTTGGATTAAAAAAAAATAAAATAAAAACTGGACACATTGGTTTAAAAAAACAACAGCTCCTAATTATTAAACATAATTTTTCTTCCTTGTGCTTTTCTGGAGTCCTCAAATATTTGAAGTATGAAAGGTACACATAAATTCTTCTCTGGTGGTTGAAATGGTGGAATCTGTAAAACTGCAATGCTTTATAAGAAACAGAGGTTTAATATAAAATAATCTTCATGACTGGCTCTTTGCTTATTGGCATATTTTGTGCATTTTAAAATTTACAGTTAAAAAAAACTCAACATCCTTGGAATGTCAGTAACAAAGGGGATGTATATTAGCAAACCCTTATATTTTGGGGACTGGCTTCTCTTGATTGTTCTGACTGCAAATGAACTCTGCAGATGCTGAGAGGCACAGGAAATGTCTTGTGCTAGAAACAGCATTTGTTCCCTGCTTTATGAATTGGATTCTACTAAAATGCCAATGCTGTAAGACTGATTCACAGACTTTGGTAATGCCTTCTGCCCTAGTACAATTTTATTACACTCTTTTATTACCAAGGAAAAACAGAGAAAAAACTTCCATGGATGAACATACACCCAGACTCTGGAAGCAAACTTATCTGTGGTTACCTTATGCTGGGGAAGAGCATGACCCCTGGACTCTGAAATAGAGTGGCAAAATAAGACACCCCACCAAAAGAATAAAATGAAAACACACATATACACAAGCAACAGTGGGAAAGAAATGTCATCCAGGGGTGTTTAATGTTAAAGACAAACTATACATCTGGGATGGTGGTGAGGAGGATTTAATAGAGCTGAACAAGGTGACCACCTGCATCGACTTCAAAGAGGAAAACCGTCAGTGGTATGAGGAATGCTTGTGCAGTCATGTGTATGCATGCCATACTTCTTTCTATGGACAAGATATGAAGTATATTGCCTTTGCAAACAACCCTGGGCACCGGCAGCTTCTTCTCTATATTGACAAATTAAGTTTCAGCATGGGATACAAAGGAAAAAAAATAAAAAAGTCTCTCTCACGCACACAACCATGTAGTCTGAGCTGGACAGATTCCCCCTTTGCACAGGCAGTACAGAAGAGTTAGCTGCTGGCTTCATGGGGACTCCCAGGCTGTGCACTGGTCAGCAACAGGTCACACCTTCCTTCCTTGTGACAGCACGCTGTAAACCTTCCTCCACCACATTGTGGTCTGTGCAGCATCCAGAAACAGTTTACAGGACTCTAGATTTTAAGCCATATTCTTGTAGAAAAGTGCTGGCTAACCTTCCCTCTAATGTGACAAAGCCCTTTAAAGGGACCAAGAGTTGGTTCCAAGTTCTCCAAGGGGTTTAGTGGCGTGGCAGGGCTTGAAACTCAGATAACTAGGACTCACCCACGTCTGGTTGTAATTTCAGATGTGCAATAACTATGCAAAATGCCGAGATTCACTCATGAGAGAGCAGAAAGAACCCACTCTTCACCTTCTCACTGCCTTTGTTTCTGTAATGAAACAGTGTGTGCCTGTGTGTGGGGGCAGTTCATTTCATCAGTACCTCCTCAGCCTCTCCACCCTGACCAACACATCCAAGGGGAGATCCACCCAAAGACAAACTCCCCAGCAGAACTGTAGGAATGGCAAACCAGCTAGCCTGATGGGGGAAATTTCAAAACCAAAATGTCTCTTAAATAAGCTTCTTTAATTATTATCATAATCTGTTTATTTATACAAATATAAAATATATTTATATAGATTTATATAATATAGATTTGTTGCTTTGGTGGCTCTTTTCATTTACAAACATACTGGTCGACGATCTCTGTGCACTTTTTACACTTGACATAACAGCACCAATGGAACTTGCAGTGACAACGCTCCACCTGGACACTCTTGAACTGGTCATAACCCCGTCCGCAGCACATCAGCTCGCACCCATCCATACCCTCTGAGGTCTTGTTGCACAGTCGGCCCTGAGTGCCCAGCGAGCCAGTGGTCTCATTGCGCAGGCAATAGTCCGGGCTGGGGTCAACGTAGACCAGGTCCTCTTGCGTAGGCATGTTGAAACGGTTGTTCACCAGCTCCAGCTTGCCCTTGCGGCTGATCCTCATGGCAGCTGCGCTGTCGTACTTCTCCTTCAGCAGGTCACCCACCTTGCGGAAGTCAGCCAGCTGCAGCCAGCAGGTCTTGAGGCTGCAGGAGCCTGACACACCGTGGCACTTGCAGGCCACGTCTGCCAGCTTGTACACGGCCTGCGGGAAAAGGAGTGCAATCAGGCTGAGCTGTATTCATTCTGGCTGCACTGGCAGCTGGCTCAATTACAATTAATTGATCATGGTTTTGTAACCGCTTTGATTGTCCCCCCATTTCTGTTTCGCCCTTCAGAAGACACAAAAGTCTCCTCTTCCTCCTGTTGTGACTGCTGAATTCTTGTTCCCTAAATATTTCTATTTCTGGTTATGCTACCTCCAAACATTACTTCCCCACCATACTGTCTTTTCCCCTGGCAGATTTCTGACTTGACAGCAAGTGTCAAGAGCGGGAAAGAGGGAAAGTGTCCTGTCCGTGTGGGCTCTGGAAATTCCCCCAGCCTCACGGACCACCCTAGTATTGCATGTTTATTCCTTCAGAGCTGTGAAAAGGGAACACCTGGGAAACTGCCCATTTCCTACCACCTGCACCAGAAACCAACACTATCGATGTAGGGATACACCTGCATCCTTTTGAAATAAATCCATGGACCTGTCACACCCTTTCCCTCCACCTCTGCTGAGAGGAGCTCGTTTGGGGGCAGTGTCCAGAGGAGGCATCACTTTCCAGAGAGGAGCAAGCAGGGGTGGTGGTGGTGCAAAAGATGAACACCTCTACCCTGGAGCAGAGCAGCTCACCTCTGCTCGAGGTGTTAACCAAGCAGGGCTGAGCTGCAAGCCCTGACTGCAAACCTGCGCCATCTTGTGTCCAGACATTCCCCGGCACTTACAGGACTGTCCCTGCGCAGAAGGGCCTACATTTTAAACAGCAAACACAAGCTTTTGGTGCTGTCCTTTCCGAGATACTTTCAGCTACGTTTTCAGGAGTTTGCGGGGGCTGTAGATGCATCACACCCCTGAAAATCCGGCAACAACATTAGCAAATAGTCTTGAAAATTCAGGCCAGTGAGCAAGTACGTGACGTAAAGGAAACCGATGGTTACTCTCCTCCTCCGCACACTAGCTGGGAGGAGAGAGAATATTGAAAAATATTCTAGAATAACAAAGCTCAAAACCTAGGAAAATAAACATATGCAGGTTGGATTTGTTTTTTCTAATAATTTCAGAGACTGGTACAAAACTGCATGCTGCGTGAGATCCCGCCAGCGCTCACAGGCACTGACAAAGTTTGCAAAGCAAAGAGCCGGCATCCTCATGCAATCAGGGCTCCTCCGTGTTACAGCAGCTTACCCCCACCCCAGCCCTTGCTCCTCAGGCTCTTGCCATCAGGCTTACATCTGCTCTACCGTGACCATCCAGCACATTCGCAGGGCAGTGCCTCTACCAGATCCCCTGTGCCAAGCAGAGGTGTTCGGCATCAGCTGCAAAATTACCAGCATCTGTATCTGGTGGGGGAAATCAAGGAACATGCAAAAAAAACCACGTGTTCTGAAGGAGACAGTGAAATGTCTTCTAGCCGGGTTTTCTACTGAAGAAAGCAGCCAAAGGGTTTATTTTCTGCCTCACTCACTGACACAGAAGAAAGCTCCCCAGCTCTCTGCATTCCCTTGCCAAGGAGTAGGTGATTAAGGCAATTGAACATACTGCAAGCAAACCTTCTGCCTACGACTACCTTCTGGACCAGCAGTGAGAGGTCAGAGTTCTTCTACAACAACTGGTTGCTCCTGGTCTAACTAACACCTAGTGCTTTTGACAGCTAGTGAAGATTCAATTTGGCTTAATGGCTAAATCACATGGAGGGCAATCCAGCTCCCAAGAAAGTCAATGGAGTGAGTACTTAAAACAGAGAAGCTTTAGTTCTGCTCCTTGGAGCTCAATTTACTGAGGCAATCCCTCACGGTGCAATGTAACAGCTACAGGCTGGGAGTTAAGCACTTGTCTTGGATTGAACTACAACTCCAGAGGACCAACCACACCATTACTTAAGGATTCCTGCTGTACTATAACCAGACAGAGCTACAGCTGAATTTCCCGAGCCCCAGACACTTACTATATCCTCACTGCATTGCCAGCCTGCTTGTTATAAGCTTGTGTTAGCACTTTTTGGTTATGGTTCTGTCAAATCCCAGGCCACTCGTGCCTCCCTTGCCCTTGCATGTGTTTTTATAAAGTATTATGATTCTTCCTAATCCTGGGCTTTGTTCCTTTAGAAAAACACTGCAACTCGATCCCTCTCAGTTAATGTCATGGGACTAAGTTCATTCCGGCTTGGCTTTAAGCAACTGATGCTCAAAACATCTGGCCCATGCGGGTAGTAGCTGTGCTGGGGAATGTGAATGCTACCAGTTATCACAGGTGAGCATGGCGCCACTCAGCCCCCCGCAGCTCCCACTATCAATGTCCCGTGGAAGTAACCATAGCTTCAGCTGCTACATGGCTCTCCTACTCTCCCCCTTTGCTGCCCAGATGGGGAGAAAGCAGAGGAAATTGGAGAATTCCTCTCTGACCGGGCTCGGGTCAAGGTAAAGAATAACAGACCCCACATGCAGTTCTGAGGGCAGGGTCTGATCGATGGCCATGCCACTTCAACAGGTTGAAAACGCCTCTAATGGAAAGGCTTAAAGGCCATTCCCATAAGCCCAAGTTCTCTTCCAATTCTTTTCTTGCAAGGATGGGAACAGGAAGAGAATTAATGGAGAATTCCTATGTGGTCAATTAGCCAGACCCCCTTCCAGGCTCTTCTGGCACTGGCTCGAGTGCGTGATGACTGAGGCCTGTCATATGCTGACTGGGTAAACAGTGCAGAAGGACAGACTGCCACAGTCTGCCAGACAGAGCGACAGATAAGGAACAGGGGGAGGAAATCAGAGAGGGCAATGGAGACCAATTGGAAGAAAAAGACAGATGGAAGGAAAGGACATACTGAGATAACAAGGGCAGTAAAGTCAGGAGCCACCACCACAAGGACTCTGATGTGGAGTGAAGAGGTGATGGGGTCAGCACTGCCTGAAAGATGAAAGACTTCTGGTCCCCTCCCGTCCCTCTCAGCTCCTTCTGAGAACCACAGAGAGCAGGGAAGCAGTCTTCTCCCCTGCCACCATAGCTCCTCTGGGTTCAAGGAGAACTTTCTCACCCAGAGCAAACTGAATGAGGGGACACGCCAGAAATCTGCCTAGAAATCATGAGACATCAATTGAAACATTGGCTGGGAAAGTGGGGCAAGGCTGTACGGGGGAAGGCACTTGGTAGCCACTTAGCAATGCTCACAGCCATGTCTCCTGCACTCCTTTCTTTCAGCACCAACTTTTGGGAGTACAGAGTTAAACATGGACCTTCCTACTTCCAAAACCAGAATCTCAGAAGTGAAAACTTAACGTTTAGGAATGCAGGACTAGTTGGGACCTCCTCAGTTATTAAGTATGATCTCTTGCTATTATAGGCACCACTTCAAATAATATTTTTCTTAAATGTATAGAGTGCCCTTTTAAAAGCAATTAGGTTTTCAGCCACCATTATTCTGATCACTATTCCAATGATAAAGTATCTTTTTCTAATTTCCAGCCTAAATGTATTCACTTTATGCCCATTTGCTACTGTGCCAAATTGGCCTTTTGCTTAAAAAGTACTTTTCCTTCCCTATTATTTCTCCCAGTAACACAGACATCAGTCATATCCTCTCTCAACTTTCACTTTGCTAGGCTAAACATGGCAAGCTATTCTAGCCTGCTTTCTCAAGAAAAGATTCTTATCCCTTGGGTCAGCCATAACAAGCCTTTTCTAAGTCTGAGGTAATTTTGCTTGGGAATATGAGAACATACAATATTTTGGGGCCTCACGAGAGTTTAATATAATGGCATTAGTATTCCCCCACATCTTATGAAAAGACTTTCCCCAGTACATTTTAGGATATTTACTACCTTCTGAGCCACATTACATCTACAGTCATCTGCAGCTGACTGCTGTGCCCAATTCTTTTCTACCCATTTCCTAATGACTGAAAATGTTTTTCATACAAGGCCTCAAATAATACTCTTAATGTTGCTTTATTGGATGTCATTTGCTGCTGAACAGTGTGAATTCTCCTCTGTATTCATAATACCTGCCACCTTTGCATCATCAGCAAATTTCATCAGCCCATTCCTAATTCTTGTACCAAGGCTGAGAAATAAAAATAGTAAACATTGGTCTTGAGGCAAGTCCTTGAAGAACTCTGCTAATTAAGCTCTGTCAAGATCAAAATACATCCTTTCAAACAACTTATTGACATCTTCCCTTGAACCAGTTTCTTGTCCGCCTCATAGCTGCTGCATTTTTCCTTATCTTTCCCAACATAACCAAGTGTTTTCCATGTGGAAAATGCATTAAATATCTTAGAGAAGTTCAGGTCAATGAGACCTATCAGATCTATTTTGCCTTTTGGAAAATCAGTGATGTTCTAAATGATTGTGTGAGCAAACTTTGAGAAACTCTTGTCAAATCATTTCCCATTTTGCTTCTTCCTCTGAGATACCCTTCCCCCCAAGTCCTCCTCTAAACGCTGCCAAGGTCACACTGCCCATGCTGCCAGGTGCCAGCTCTTTCAGAGTGCCAGGAAAGAGTATGGGCATTCCCCGTGACTTGCAAGTTTTACGCTACTGGAGTTTTGCTTCCACCTTGGTGGTGATAATTTCCATCTCCAGCCTTTCTCCTTTGCTCCCATGACAATATATTTCTAAAAGTCAAGAGGAAAGGCTGCCATATGCTGTCCAAATACCATCCTGACCAGACAACCCTGGAACCCATAAGCAATGCCATCTCAGAGGTACCCCAGGTCTCATCTCCAGATCCTTTCATATTCATCTCTTTTCCTGATCCCAGCATCTCCATTCCTTACTACCCCCAAATCCTCATCCACTCGATCCACCCCAAAGCCCCAGACTCGTTTACTTCAGACCCCTCTGTTCTTCCAGCCCTTTGCTGCCACTTGACTCCCATCTGAATCATTCAACCCAACCCCAAACTCCCCTCCACCAGCAGCCCCCTGGACCACACCACCCATCCCAGGTCTACTGGCCCCAAACTTCAGTACTTGCTGCTCAGCTCCTCTTCCTCTACCTGTCTGAACATGACAGCTGCCTTCTCATGCCTTCCTCACTCCCACAGGGTGCCAGCACCATCTACCACTGCCTACTGCGGTAGACCTTGCCTGCCGCTAGGACACCCTGCCTGGCTTCACCCAAAAAGCACAGTCCCAGTGGAAAAAATATACACTACAAGCACTTACTCCCCTAAGGCAGGAGTTTTGAGGACAAAAAAAGAAAAATCCATTGTGCAGCAGACATACAGTACCCCTCCCCACAAGCAACATCCCCCATTCTGACTTGAAGCCCCAAGTAAAGCACTCATTTACTGTGGGGACAAAAAACTACCCTGTCTGTAGACTCCACCCCATCCCCATTGACTAGCAGCCTCCTTTCTTCCAATCTTCTCCAATTTACAAAGTTTAAAAAAACTTAATTCATTGTTTATTTTACTACCCTTTGCAAGGTCTGACTCAGCGTGATTTTTTACTGTTCTCACCTCATCTTTACACTTCTTGACCCTAAGAGCTTTTTGTTATTTATTTGCTATCAGTTCTTTTTTTCCATTCTTAGTGGGCTCTTGGTCTATTCCTAACAGTTTCTCTGTGGTAGTTATTCATTCAGTGAGGTCTGGATATTCTTCCTACAAGCTTTTTCCTCTCGCTTGGCATGCAGAATTGTAATGGCTTTAGCATCTTTGACTTGAAAAAGTTCCAGACCTCCTCCACATCGAGTTCCTCGGCTGGGTTTACTAACTGGCTCCCTTAGTTTATCAGAGTTTGTTCTTTGAAATCCACGAGCTTAATTACACACTGGTTTATTCTTCCATTTAATTTAATTGAAAATTACTTGTGTTAATTCAATCTAAGGTTATTTTCTATGGCCATCTGTTCTACAGAGTCTACAAAAACCAAGCCTGAAACAACACTGTCTTGTGCTGGGCCCTTTGGAAAGATTTTGTCCAGGTCCTGGGTTAACTGAAGACACAGAAATTGCCTTGAGAGTTTGTCTATGGTGCCCAAAGAAGCACGGGCACTGTGGCATTCCAAGCACAATTTGAACAACTTTCTGCTCTGTAGTAAAAGCGGATGTAACTGTTTTCAGCTCTGTCCTTAAAGCAGGACAAAGCTTTCTTCCATCTAAAATCATTATCATCTGAAATCACAGCTCACTTGGATTCTTGCCCATGTAATAAAAAAAACAAGACAGGGTAGTGTGCTACCCATGCTGTGGAGCAAGTATCTTCTGACTTGATCTTCTAATACAGATGTTAGTACAGTTGAACTGGTGCCTCAAACTATTGGCCATGTTCTGTCTCTGGATCCCTCAAAGCAATAGGACTGGCTGTTAAAAAGTCTCACTCCCTATTTCAGGCAAGGCATTTATTTGTAGTTACCCAAGTTCACAACTCCAGACATACAATTTTTTCAAAGTAAGTACTGCAGAGAAGAATGTTGCTTTTAGGCTACTACTCCATGGAGGAATACCCCTCCATTTCTAAGCAAATGCAGACCCTCTGCCCTCCCAAGCCAAAAAAAACTCAAGCCCAACCCTAAACCAAGAGCTACTGAGTTCTGCAGCTTTCAAGTCCATGGTTTTCCACCTGTTGCAAATTTACCCCAATTCAATTTTGCAAAAGAAGCATGGAGCATTCACAATGATTCAACCTGACACATTGATTTCACAAAACTAAAAAAAAAAAAAAAAAAAAACAGAGCAAACCTTCTTTGGTGCAAAACGAAGCCAAAATTACATGCAGAAAAGGCAGACAAACATGGGAGAAGGAAAGATAATTCAGTAACAATTAGAAGTTAGAAAGGACAGAAAATTGATAAGGAAATGAAGGATATTAGTTAAGATTGTGCAAGAGAGCAAAGCTAAGTACACTTAACAGGATTTTTTAATATGCATTAGAACTAAAATTAACCTTAGAAAAGCTCACTACTAGAGAAGAATGATAAAAATTTTAAACACCCTGTGGAAAAGGCACAAATGTTCAAGTAAGTATTCCTGTTCTACATTTGGAAAGAGGCAGAATTACACAGTTGTACCGCATATGAATGATGCTACACCTTCCAGGCTATTAATCACAGCCAGAGGAATTGTGTAAAAAGCAAATGTGCATACACTAAGCACAAACAAAGGGGGAAACTTCACCTATGTTTACAGCATCAGTGAGACCAATACCAGAACCTTGCATGTCATTTTGGTATCCAGTTTCTTAAAGTATTTTGGAAAACTGGAAAGGGTACACTAAAGCCATGTGAAAATGATTTGATGGCTGATGAGAACACCTGAAAGTGAGAATGTCTTCAGTGCTCAATCTGGTTTGTCAAGAAAAAGTGGTGAATAAATTAAAGCAGATAAATACGTCTATGCAGAGGAAATTCTGATTACTAAGGGGCTTTTAAATCTAGCTGTAAAAGTCAGAAAAAGAACTGATTGGAAGCTGACACCAGATAAATTCAAATTACAATGAGGCACAGTGTTGAAACAAGATGATTAATGACGGTAGCATACTACAAAGGGAAGCAATGGATTCTCCATCCCTAGGGGTCTCCACATCAAAACTGTGTATCTTCTCAGAAAATGACTGTCACCTAGATGCAAACTATTTATTTTGCCCAATACTGAGGTAATTGACCAAGGCATAAATTTCAGACATAGCCAGGCAGCTTAATTCGATGTTTGCTTCTGGCCTTACATTCCCAAACTCTGAAGGACGGCAGTAGAAGACAACTCCACGTGCCAACACATTCTCCTCTTCAACACCAACATGTCACTTTGACAGCTCTGGGAAGCCAGTTTCTGAGACGTAAACCTTGAAAGTGGACCATGACAGCACCTAGTTTATTAGGAAAGGACTTACATGTCTGCACACATGTGCCCACATAGCATCTCAACAGACCCAAAAATTCACTGGCTTTAGCTGGCAATGGAAGTCTGCCATTAAAACTGGAACATAATGTTGTCAATATTGCCTGTAATATTCATAAAAATGCAGAAAATATGATCATACACTGTTTCAGGGAAGTTACTGGCACATCATTGCACTATCCCTCATCAAACCTCCAAGTAATTTGGTATCTATAGCTATCTCAATCTGCCTCTAAGAAAGAGGAAAGGGTCAGCATTCATCTTACCCTGCGACCAGCCTCATTGTTCTGCAAGTTCATCAGCATGCGAGCCTGCTCCTCTGAACCTCTCACGTAGTTCTTTTCCCTTTCCTTGGCATCCACAAACTCCTTGGCAAAACGGTATCCATACTCCACGTTATCCCCGCAGCCACCCCACAGCCAGTCTCGGGGCAAGTCCTTCGGTCGGGCCGTCCGGCTGCAGCCACAGCTGGAGAGCTCTCCTTCACGGCAAGCCCGGCTGATCGCATTCACCACCCCGGCAGCACTGACAGCATAGGTGAAAGCAGTCTCTCGGCTACCTGTGAGAGAGAGGCAAGAAGCAAATTAATGAGAGACAGATCTCATTTAACAAATGCAACATGGAGCAAGGGAACAGGCTCCATTCAGAAGGACATGGTATGCTCTGAGAAGGTGCACAGAATTAACTGGAACCAAGGAATGGTGGTCAAGTGCGAGGGCACCACCCGGGTTTGGTAGAGGAGGAACTGTCCTTTGCATCCTGTTTTTGTTTTCATTTCACAATAACACCTCCAGTCAATCAACTGTCCAGAGCTGGTGGTTTCTGTGTAACCAGGATCCAACTCAAATCTGATTTGCTGATAGACACCAGGGAAGGGGCTGAGATTTCTGCTACTGCCTGGATGAATGTTCTTGGGAAGAGCGTGTTCTTCATGAATTTGTACGTGCTGTTCCTCAAGCATTATTATTTTTATTACATCTATGTTTGTCCATTTAAGAGCCCTGAAAACTTCAGGCCTTGCCCAAAAGAAATAGAAACATCAAAGGCAGGGACTGCTCAGCCTCCTTCCCCTCAGATCAGCCCTTCAGTATCCTCTCATTTTAACCGAGAGGAGACTCCTAAGCAGCAGCAAATACAGCTGCTGCCTCAGCCACTGAATTTGCCAATAATCACTGAGAACAACTAACAAGGTTGGATCTGTGCAAAAGGAGCATTCTGGTTAAGCCAGATATCACTGTGGAATGGTTTTCATTTAATTGGCACAAGCACTCTTTAGGGGCTCTTCAGTTCATCAGCCTTATTTTAGTTTACATAAGATCAGCTGAGAATTATTTTGAGACAAACTGAAGGAAATCCATTTTTACACTAAAGCATCACGGCAGAGGGTCTCCCAATGCCTACAAAACTGCAGTGCTGGAACAAGTAAAACTTTCCCACGTAGACAATAATAAATTAAAAGACTTTCCATTAGCTGGTTTACTAGAGACTGCCCTGCTCGGACTGTATGCTCTATACAGCTTAGAGTCTGAGCCAAGCAGCTGGACTGGGTCTCCAGCTATGTATTCCTGGCAGTGATTCAGCCCAATTTGACCAGGGCACCAACGCAGCCAGAACACTGCATGAGGCCAAGTGTGCTGCACCAGTGAGTGCTGTGGGTCTGAAGAGGGGGAGCAGAGAGAGACCAGGAGGAGAAGGAGGCAATCCACACCTGCTTTCTCACCACACATGTAATAAAAAGCTAAACACCTTCAGAGTCATTGCCTGCATCACTAAACTTTCAGGTGACAAAGAGAACAACTGACAAAGCTTCATTGGAGTAGGCAATGGGATTGTGAAGAGCTACTTACACCAAACCCCAGTTAAGAGGCGACCCTCTAATGCTCTCAGGCAAATTTGAATGACTTCAGGGGGCAGATCCTCCAAGAACAGTTTGTCACCAGCCCAGGAGGCTCCCAGTGCCAGCTTCCTCAGCAGGACTGAGCTGATGCTTTTGGTATGCTCTTGTTCCAATTTACATGTGCTGACAATCTAATTAATAGCAGCTTATCACCAGCTTAGTGGTAATGACCCAAGACAAAGGCAAGGCTGTGAATGGCATCCACCTTGCAGAAGAACTTGTGATTTTTTTTTTCCCTTAAATGAGGGCTGTACACTAAGGGCTTCTGCTCTGGAGTACAGCACAAAGCTGACGAAATGCTACAGGACACATAATATAGAAGGGAAAGCCTTACTAGCAGGTCTTAAGGAGAGGACGCTGCACCCCAAACCTCCCTGGTCCTAGAGGTAAAGAGGAGTGACTCCTAGGCAAGGTAATTCAGCTGAGACTGGTCCACAAGGGAATTATGGTCATTTTTTTCAGCAACCAAAATCAAGCTTTTACTCATCTGGTTTGTTTTGCATGTTATGTATATTTTAAGGTAACGGTCCCTACCAGTCTGCACCTGTATGGTGAGAGCCCTGCGGACAGACCAGTCGTCCTGTTAAGTAGAGCACCCCCTGCATCTACAGAGATTAAAACTCGTGCAAGGAAAGGACCTCTGGGTGTTACAGCCTGTGCAACAGAGCCTGCATGGCTCCAGGTGCTTAGCATCCTTACAGCTTGAAAGCACAGACTGGATTTACACTTTTACTGTCCATGTTTTAACCACCTCCACATCTCAGGTGTACCAGCACAACAACTCAACGTGCAGTCCCTGGATCTGCATGGAGAGGTTAGGCTGCTGAGGATGGTGGTGGGAGAGGCTGAAACAAGTCGCAGTGGAGTTTTTTCCACCCTTGCTGCCCACAAAGCAGAACAAACAACAGTGCTCGCTAGATGTAGCTTTGGAAGACTTCAGCTTGGTTTGGGAGGCAGGACTGGACACATGCATGAAACCCTGTGCTAATACAAATCAAATTTGCAGCTGGCAATTGTGGGCTTACACATCCGAGTTTTCTCTGCTCTCTTGCCATGCCTTCCAGCCTTGGAAAAGTATTTGGGTTTTCACTCATCATCTCAAAGTTCACTCCAGTTCCACACCTCGGTGCCATCATCTCAAAGGACAGGGATGTTATTTCACAAATTTGTGCAAACGTGAACAGAAGTTACAGAGATGGTGAGGCAGGAACCCACCCTTCTGCCCTCTCCCATGTCTCCGCTGAGCTGGGCTGCCATGCCCTGGGCAGGCCCGGGATGATGCCCAGGGCTGTGGTTCCCCGGGAGGCTCTGCTCGCAGGCACGGAGCTCCGCGGAGCTCTGCTGCCCTCCGGTGCCCACCGGCCACCCGCCACCGGCAGCAGGACCAGGAGCCCGGGGCCAGAGCAGCTTTCATGGGGCACGGGCAAGGAAACCAGGGTGGGCTGTACCCAGGAAAGGTGTCAGTCCCCACGACCTGCTTTTGAGAAAGAGATGTGAGAAGAACTGACACTGGGGAAAGATTGATGCAAAGATGATAAAAATGTGTCGCTCTAACTTGTTTGATGAAAAAGTTTTAGTTTTGACCGATTTTTTTTTTTACAAGCATTTCCTCTAAAGTTTGGCAATCTCAAAGAATAACGAGGAAAAATATTTCTCTTTGTTCTCGTCTTTTATGACTTTTTTTTTTTCTTTTTCCCATTTGAAAAGGCAGAAGATATAAGATCTTTGGCTCCAGAAATGACTGGATTAACCTGGAAACCCCAGCCTTGTGTTTAGGATTGAGCTGAAGGAGATACATTCTTTCTTCCCTTGAGGAAATTCTAACACGACCTTTTTGGGTGCTATGTCCTCTCCCGCACAAATGTAGCAGTAAGGAATGTGTCTGTATATAATGTATAGAGATATATATACACACACGTGCAGTCTAAAATCTGTACTGACAAGAAGCAAGCAACTTCAGAAGGGTAATTTTTGTACATCACAAGATACATTACTGAATAAACCACACTTAAAATGTAAGAGCAATTTTCACAACAACACAAACACTAGGAAAAAACAATGCTAAAAAGCAGCCTACTTCAGTGCTATGGATGTCTCTACAAAAGCTCTGTATCATTGGACTGCTTCACCTCTATGAAATGCACAAAATGAAGGTGTAATGATTAAACACAGACCGACTGGGTCTCCTGTTTCCAAGCTGAGCCAAGTCCTGCGAGGGGGAAAGGAAACGAATCTTCCAGGTTTCTGAGTGAATGCTCTCACGAGGATCTCCCAGGCTTTGGACTTGGCCAGGGCAGGTTCTCTTCTCCTCTCACAATCCAGAGCAGCTCAAGAAATCATATATTACATGCCATGCCTGCATCAGTGGGTGGGCAGCCGAGGGTTGTTGGCACACTGTACACCTTCTGGGTCCTTCTTATCTTTTTTTCCCCCCCCTCTCCACAACACTCTGGCATGCCTCTGCACTCTTGCAGATATTCTGGTCTCCAGACCCTTCTCGTGCCATTGGCACAGAGTACAGAAAAAGGGCTGTGGTCCAGAATTGGGGCTCTGAGGTTGAAAACAGGAGACAGGCACACAGTATGAACCCAGAGAAGAACGACTTTACAGTTGACACAACCTGAGAGACTGAAAGGCTTTTGTTTTCTTCCCCAGCATGGAAAACAGATTTGCTGAAATGATGAGCAATACCTCATTACAAAGTAGGAAAAAGTAAAAGCGGAAGGTGGAACTAAGAGAAAAGAGAAGAGGCAGCATCCCCCTCCATGGGAGCTCATCACTGAGGTAGGCAACAGCAATGAATCATCACAGACCCTGTAACACCCCAGGCCACCTTTGGTGACATTTCTCTTCTGTACTGTCTTGTGCTGGAGTATAAACATCTGAACATGCTCTAGCTGACCAGAGAATCTAAAGGAGATGGGTTCAAAACTCTTTGTTAGGACAGGTTTTTAAACAGCGGGCAACCACAGGCAGTCACCTCACAGACACTACTGTCAGCAGATTCCTACTAGAGATACAAGTACTCCTAACAAACAAATGCACACACACACAAATCAAACAACAGCAGTGGGACTACCGGACATACCTATCACATACCCACACCACCTCTTTCCTCATCAAAACCCAAATCTATTCCCCATCTACACTAAAAGCATCAAATTCATTTTCGAGAGGAGGAATCTTCCTTCTTCCACTGTCCACTCAGGTTCCTTCTTCCCATACACTCTGTGATCCTTCCTGACTGCTCATCATCCTTCACCTCTGGTATTTGCTTTCTCTTAGTTCACTCTTACTTCTTTTCACCAGGTGCGGACTCACCCACTGGACCAACCCAGGGCTGAAGGAAGGTACTGAAGAAGAGGAAGAGGTTGCTCCAGAAGAGGAAATTCCTATTTTCTAGTGTCCTTATGGAGTCACTAGGATCTCTTTGGGGATCTTAATTTTACCCCATTCTTTGCAATAAGCTAACATGTGAGGGAGTGACATCACAAGGGAGAGATGGAGGTGTATTTTCTGTCCTTTCCCTTTGGTGGCTAAAGTTTCAGTTTTCATGCCCCAAATCACAAGTTTTAACAATCTGGGATTGCACACAGCCTCATCTGGCCACCACCCTTGCTATCAGACAGCAAGAGATCAAGGATGCGCAGATGCCTTGGATGTGTGTCAGGAGCTGAAAGCATGTGTCAGGAAACGGCACTTCCCAGGGGAGTACTCCAGAGAAGCGGGGATTTGTCAGGGCTGGGCAGAAAGGGAGGAATTAGAATGGTTCTGGTGGGATGAATTACAGATTGAATAACACATGCAAAAAAGTCCCTGAAATTCTCCAGGATGACACGTAAGAAATTCAGGGTCAAATGGAAAGGATCATGGGACTTGGTTACCCTGGTGCCCTACTGCCTTGATGCCCCAGAGGTATTAAAGATGCATCTCTTGGTGTCCTGCTGCCTATGCATTTTTTCTGTGAGTGAAGTCACAAAGGTGCAAGCAAACCTGGGGGCAGCTGGGGGGTGCAGGAGCTGGAGGTCTTTTTCCATCCCTTGCTAAGTGTTTTCCCTGACCTCACAACCAAGAAACGTGCTGGTTCTGGATTCTTCAGTGTAAATTATCATATTTGTGGGTGGGAAACAAAACCTGGGGTTGGAGAGAGCATGCATATGTGTTTGTGTTCGTGTGTGTAAGTGGCTGTTTTAACACCTTTTCTTTATTGTCCTGGCTGTCGGACACATCAAACTGAGCCCGGATGTCTCAGTTTCTTGCCATCAGATGATTGCATTTCAAAAGGAGCTGGGACAATGTAGCTGGGTCACACCTCAATTCAAGTACAGCAATGGCCTGTCAATGTGCCTCTTACAGCCACCAGGGCAGGAATTATAAAAATCTCTTAGGTTTACACAGAAAGTGGCAGAACAGGGAAGGGGGAGACCCCATGCCAGGCAAGTCCATATTTCCCACATCTCAGAGCTGCATTCCCTATCCAAGGGCACTCCAGATGCTGGGAATGATAACGTGGGTCCATTGTTCCTGGCTCCAGCTTCCTCCCTCCCTACCTTTAAACAAGTGCATAAAACAAAAGCAGTCCCCCTCTTCCTGACCTTCTCATGCCCCCCCCCAAAGAAAGTGTGTCCCCCTCACTCCCCCCCCCCACCTCCTGCTGTGGCTCAGGTGCCCAAGTGCTGCCACCCGCATGCAGGCAGCACTTGGGCAGCACCAGTGCACCAGAGAATGGAAACAATCGTTAAAGGCAGCTTTAGGAGCGGTGTTAATGGGGCTCATCATTCCTGCATGTGTATTTGAGGAAAGGGAGAAAGCTGCACAGGGAGAGCCGGCCTGGTGCCCAGCACCTGCCCCGTACTGGGTGCTCCTACCTATTTTCATGACTCGCCCAAAGACGGAGGTGTTGTCCACCGTGCTGCAGTTCCACCGCCGCTGCCTAAACTGGTACTGGCACTCCTTGATGGCACTGCGGGCCCCTTCGCCGATGAACACCATGTGCTCCTGGTAGAGCTGGCAGAGCTTGCGCTGCCCAGGGGAGAGCCCTGGCAGCTGGCTGCACACCGGCTGAGCGCCGATGATGTACATCTCAGGTCTCTGGATGGGGTTCATGGCCAAAGACCTACGATGAGAAAAACATCCAAAGGAGTCTGGAGGGAGAGAGGCCTCTCCGCAAAAAGGCCCGGCACCTTTCCCCGCCAGCCCAGCCCAGCTCCGCTCCCAAAGCCTGGGCGCATTTCTCATGTCAGCTGCCTTCCCTCTACGGCTCTGCCAGATGCGAGGCTTTTCCAAGAGCTCTAGCGGGAGAAACACAGCTCGTTTGTAACCTGAGTTTAAACACAGAGGACACCCGGGATGGGGAGGGGGCAGAGAAGAAAGCTCAGCACTTTCTCTGCAAAAAAAGAAGAAAGCGAGCTGCCTTTTTACAGACCGCCAGCGAGCGATGCCCCTGCCTTCGAGCCGGGCTCTTTTCCGCTCTTTAAGGGGAAGGCGGCTCTGCCGCTACTCCCACGGAGCTTTTGGCAGCGGGTACGAAACCTTATCCATCCCCTCCTTACGCTCTCCCCACATCCTAAAGCTCGGACAGGATTTCAGTGAGCCCAGAAATGCCTGGAGGAGAGGGGGGCTGCGTCCCACGTCCCCAGAAATTGGGCAGGGAGAGTGTGTGGGGAGGGGGGACTTGTAAAAAACCAAATTGCTGCGAAAGCAGCTCCGGCAGGCTGGAAAGTTCCCGCGGGGAGTGCAGCCCAGCCGACCCCTCCCGCTCTCGCCCCCAGCGAGTCCCCGGTCCCCGGTGGCGGACAAAGGCTCCGCCGGTCCCCCCCGCGCCCTCACTCACCACCAGGAGTTGGCGTCGGCTACCGGCGAAGTGCAGCTGCAGAGGAGAGCGGCGGCGAGGGCCAGCCTCGGCCCGGTCATGGTGGGCTGCGGGGGACGGCGGCAGCGGCGGGGCTGGGGCAGCCCCCTCAGAGCCGGCCGCCGGGACGGGGCGCCCTGTGGAGAAGCGCAGACGAGAAGCCCTGGAGCGGGGCCTGCGTGCGGCGGGGCCGCAGCGAGCACAGCCCGGCTGCTGCCGCCCCCTCCCACCCCGCCCTCCCGCCCCAGGACCCTCCCCCGGCCGCCACCGCCGCCGCCTCCCGGGGGCTCTCGGCAGCGGCCCTGCCTCCTTCCTTCCCGCCCGCTCCTCGGCCCCGGGCCCCGCCGCCACGGACGGAGCCTCCCCGTCCCGCCCGGGGGTCGTGAGGAGACGTGTGGGGCTGGGCTCGCCCTTAGGGGCGTCGGGTGGGACCGCCGTAGTCTCCTGGTTGCCCCCCCCTTGGCAGCCTTTGATGCCCCCCCCCCCGTGGTCCGTGGCCCGTGGCGTGGCGGAGCCCCACGGGCGCAGGTGTGCGTGGAGCCGGCGGGGCACATCAAAGCGCCCGCCCTGCCCCGCCGCCTTTGTAATGCAGGGCTGGCTGGGAAATGAGCTTCCCCCTCCCCAAAACGGCCTCCAGAAGGGCCCCACGCCATGGCCCCAGCCCCGCGCCCGGGGCGGGGGGTCTGCGAGGCTCGGCAGGGCTGGCGGCGACAGCACAGATAGGGTCTGGCACCAGGGCGCGATGGCTTTATGGGCAAGGGGAGGTGGACAGGAGAAAAGCTTCAAAGGCTCCTCTTGTCCAAACACCCCTCTCCCTTCCCCGTTCGACCCACCGGGAACCTCAAGGCGGGGCAATCGGGCAGCTCCTCAGCCCTTTCCCTCCGACACCGGCAGAAAGCACAATCCCGCTCCCACGGGGGTACTTGTAACAAACGCTCCTTGCACCTTAGCTCCCACACGCCCCAGGGAAACAGCCACCTTATCACACCATCGATGCCACTGCTGCCACCATCTCTACACAGCCTGCCACCATCCCGTCCTACCCTGCACCATGCGGTCCCCACCTCTCCACCATGGACAAATGCCCTCCTCACTCTCCACACAGCCTCCTCGCCGGGCCTGGGTCCCCCTGACTCTGCCCTTGTGGCAGCAGCTCTCTCAACGCAGGCTGAATGTGTGAGTCCCCTCCAGCATCTCCCAGATCACAGCCACAGTGTACGTGGTCCAAGACCTGAAAGTACCCAGCCTTTCACTCTGGCTCACGAGCAGTGCCTGAGACATGAATCACCAGGCTCGGCAGCTCAAGCCACCAAAGCATATTTTTTATCAGATTCCTTGCACCCACCACGGTGGACTTGCTGTGTTTGTTTGCAGCATGCTTCGCTTCTTCCCCCATCCAGATGTGCTGTACCTGCAGCTGGTTGCCCATCTCACCTGGCAGGCAGATGTGGGACTGTGAGTGCCAGAATTAGCCTTGGGACAAAGCAGCCTTGTGTGACCCAGGACTTCAGTGGGTGGGGAGTTTTACTGCTCGGGCACAGCAGGATCCACGTCTGAAGAAAACAGGGTGACTTTATTCACATCTTCTATATCCTTCTCTTTTCCTCCTCCCACATCCCCGAGCATGACGGAGGGATGGCGAGGTGCATGTGTGTGTAGCCACGCATGCATGTTTTGGGTCTGTTTCTATAGGGAATAGACAGAATGAAAAGTTTATCTCCCGGAGTCTGGGGAGGAAGGAAGTTGTGTATGGATGAATGGCTTTTCCACAACAAACAATGAGTCTGTACAGACAAGCCAGCCTCAGATAGAGAAAACCTTCTCGCTGGCAGAGATGTGAGCATCCCACCTTTCCATCTCACCACAGCCAGAAGGAAGAACTAGGGCAGCAGGAAAAAAAAAACCCAACCACCTCACTGCTTCACAGATGCACACAAGGCATGTGCCGTGTAAACAGATGACATGATGGGAGAGGTGTATCTCCAAGCTTTGCCCTTACCAAGTCTCCTCATGGATTCTGAGAGAGGAGTAAACCATGGCAAGCCGCCCTGGTGCCTCTCCCAGCCAGGAATGTGAGATGGCACCAGACAATGAGGCATTTCCACAAATATGGATGATGTCAATGTCAGTGCTGGTGTGAGTCTCTCCGAGCCCATGCGCGCAGCCGTGGCACTCCATGGGGCAACGGGGAAGTACCACCACGTGGCACTGGACTGGTGGTCCACCTCCGGCACTATGGCGTGGTGGAAATGAAAACATTTCCAGCTTGTAAAGCCTGGGAAATCCTCATGTGATACTTGGTCCAGAAAGACATGGCATTAATTAAATATTTTATTTTAAATATTAATATTCAAAGGAAGCTGATAATTAACAACAGCAAAGTGTTGTGATACTGCTAGTAGCAACCCAGCACCAAGCAGCACAAGCAAGGTAATGATCTTATTTAAAAACACAAGACATAAGAATTACCATATAGGATAAGATCACTTATCCAGCCAACCTAATACCTGTCAAAGGTAGCAACTAGAGGAGATGCTTCAGTGGGAAGGGTCTGAAACTTTGAATTCAACCTAAATTCTGCTGCTGGCAAGAATGACTATGATTGCGTTATGATGTGAATTATGGAAGAGAGTCCTTTTTAAGGCCCTGGAAATAATTTTTTCACTGTCTGCGTTTATGACTTCAAATAAAGTGGTAATAGCAGGTGAGGCACTGTTGCAGGGGTTTAGCCTCAGCCAGCAACTTCCAGACTGAAAGCTGCAAAGCACTTGGCCAGTGGTCCAAAGAACACTGTTTATCCCTCTTCCTTGTGCCTGATTCTACTTGCCACCAAAATTTTTAAAGTGAGATTTTGTTTTTGTAAATAAAAAAGCCCAATGGCAGGGGTGGTTCGAACAGCTTTGGCAAGGTTGTTTACCAAAGCAGGACTGGGTGGGAGATGTCAGTAAAATTTAGTGAGGATGAGAGGTGGGGTGAAGCAGGGCTGCTGGTGGGCTGCAATGAACAGAGTCAGGGAAGTGTCAGGTAAGAGAGGGAGATAAGGAGCTGCTGGCGGGTAATCCTGAATGACTGAGTGGGATGCTGGCAGGGTCATCAGGACTTAGGGGGTTCAGGGGAAGGAGGCTAGGAGCAGGCAGGATTTTGGGGTGGCTCCATATGAGTGACATGAATGGGGTCACTACGCTAATTTGTATTGGGAAGGCCCTGGAGAAAGGTGGTCTCATCTGCCTTTCTGTCCCTTGGTTAAGCCCTGTCTCAGATCTAGGAGAGCCCAACCTCACCCCAGGCAGAGCACTCCTTCTGGCCACCACCCCTGTCCACTCCTCACCACCTGGATGACTCCCATTTACATCCCAAACCATCCCTCTCCTGCAGCAGCCCACTCACACCACCTCACACCACTCCGGCTATAGGAAGAGGCAGTAGAAAGACCTCCAAAACTGAGGGTTGCTCTTGCTTCTGCTGGAAAAGGCCCCATCCCACCCCTTCAAGTGGGCATGGCTCACTCAGATGGCAACCGTGAACCCAAACTGCACCCTGAGTACTGATGCTCTCACCCAGACCACTGTGGGTCACCTGGGCCACACAGGGAGCTGCTGCCTGAAAACAGGACAAGTATCTCAACCCTCAGATTACAGGTCTAATGCTCCCTTCTTAGGTCTATCTGCTCCCTTCTTAGAGGAAAGAGCAGTAGCAGCCAGCCTGCATCTTCATAAAGCCTTGGCATTCTGCTGCATTCAACAGTCTGCTGCCCTAGGCAACTGTCTACTGTGTTGCCTGGCTGCCTAAAATTAGTACCTGTGTTTGCCTTTGTTCAATTTTCAGAGGTGACAACTGTACACGAAGCACAAATTTACACATCGAGTTTCCAAAGTCACAGAAGAGCAGCTGGAGAGCTATCACTGCTTTCCTAATACCATCCCTGCTGCGATCGCTGGAGGGAAGCTGCAAGACTACAAGAAAGAAGGGGAGGTCATATCCATGAGATCATCTGCAAAGATTTGGCAGACCGTGAAAAAAGTTGAACCCTGGCTGGAAGACAGCCCTGATAAATTAGACAAGGAGTTACCCATGCAAACTTCTTGTCCAGCCCTTATTGTTTTTCAAAAATTTGGGATGTCCCCAAGTGTGACACAGATCTTTGTCAAGTGCTATAAGGAGTGCTGAAAGAAAATCTAAGTTTCTTTCCACATAACTTCAGTGATCCTCTTTTCTGCATCTTGTCCAGTTTCTTCCAGACTGGGGAGAACTGGAAAGCATTCTTGATCAAGAGCCTCTTCCTGTTTATTCTTGCAACTTGACTGTGGTTCAAGGCTTGTTTTTAATGCCTCGCAATGTCCAATGCATCCAGAAACATTTATTGCTTTCTCTGACAAAAGACACTTACTCGAGATGGGAAAAATATTCAGTGGAGTCTCCTCTACTTAAAAAGCCAGCAGAGATGCATTACCAGGGAAGGAGTTTACACATGCTGCTCAGAAGGGAATCCCTGCCCTCTAGTTCTGTGCCATGGACCTGCTGCTTGACAGCACCAAGAGATGGATCATAACGTCCTGGTGTACATCTGCTTCTGGCAGCTGGGGTTGGCTTTAACCACAGTTCTTACTCAGACTTTAGGAATCTCATTAAAGTTGCATACTTGCCCATTCAGCTGAACCAGTTTTAGAGGGAGTGTAGATTAAGAAAAAAAAAAAAAGTCCCTTGAAGCTAAATCGCAACCCTTACCCAGAAAACTAACTCATCTTTTGTCCCACCCCTTCTCCATGACTCGTTCGGTCCTATGCTGCTCTCCTGCTGCTGACCTGTCCCTTTCTCAGCACCATAAGACCATGTTGCTGTACTGGTCTCAACCTTCCCAGATTGTCCTGGTTTCAGCTGGGACACAGTTAACTTTCTTCACAGTAGCTAGTAAGAGGCTGTGTTTTGTGCCGAGAAGAAGGCTGATAACATGCTGATGTTTACAGTTGCTGCCAGGACAGTCAAGGACTTTTCATCTTCTCTGCTGTGCCAGTGGCTGCAGGTGCAGGAGAAGATGGGAGGGAGCACAGCCCCAATTACTAGCCTGGGATTTGACCTTAGGTTTAGGATTGAGACTCAAATTAGCCAACAGTATATTCCATATAATTCACATCATGCCCAGTATATAGACGAGGCTCTGTCCGGAAGTGCTCTCTCTCTCTGGGTTGCCCCTCTCTCAGGGTTGTCTTGCTCTCTCAGTTGTCTCTTTGTCTCTCTCTCTCTTCTGGAATTGCAGTTCCAGGACTCTCTCTGCTCTGGGATCATTAGCTGGGAACGGGCTGAGCCTTGGTCATCAGGTGGTAAGCAGTTCTGTGTATCACTCATTGGTATATTTGTATATATTACTATTATTATTTTCAGTATTATTGTAGTTTAGTTATTAAATTGTTCTTATCTCAACTCACAGGCCTCTTTTCCATTTACCCCTTTAATTCTCTCCCCCATACGCAGGAGGGGGGAGGGTGAGTGAGTTGCTGTGTGGTGTTTTTCTGCCAGCCAGGGTTCAAAAGCACTACACAGATCTAAATGTGTTATTTTATTTGTATTGTGATTATTACTTAAACAGCAACTGAAGTGACCTCCATAGGTCCAGATCCAGCTGGGGTCCAGCACATCAGCCCTTTATATCTTCCTCTTTTGTCTTGACATTGCCTTGCCTCATTGAATTGTTACGCACCATCTGTCTCCACTGGAAGGGCAGATTATTCCTGCTTATGTCCTGCTTGTTTCTTTTGGTACTTATACACTCAGTTTTATCTCCTGATGTGCTCATGCGCTACCTTTTTCTGCATCTCATCACCTGTCACCCCTGCTGACAGATCCAGATTTCCTTTCACCACTACCTTGCTCTTTCTTTTTTCCATGACTCCCCTGGCCAATGACATCCAGTCTCACTGTCACCAGGGCATGTAGTGCAGCAAATGCCAAGATATACCTGCCAGTCTCAGCAGACCAAGTGACAGATGTCCCTGAAGTGCCTCACCAAGGAGAGCAAGAATGGAGGAAGGCTGCAAGTAAAGCAGAAGTATTAGACAATTAAAGAGGCCAGATACTAAATATTTTCACCATTTAAAACCAGAATAGGTAAAAAGGATAGTGATTAGATGAAAAAACCAGCTTATCATTAGTGAAAGATACAGAATATACATAAATCCTTATGAACATTGGCATTTATGCCACACTATTTCACATGACAGGCAATGAGCTCACCTTGAGCAAGACCATCTCACCCACTACAAAAAAAAGAAGGATAAACCTGGCCATGACCCTCTCAAGGTGATTCAATGGTAGTTGGACTTGCATAGCAGATTAAATCCCAGTGCTGAGCCAACCTGGTCCACTGAGACCAGATGTCCCAAAGTGCAAGAGACTCAGCAGCAACCTGTGGAGCACCTGCAGAAGCTGCATGTGCTGAAACAAAATCAATTTTGATTTTTAAAAATTATAAGGGAAGCAACATAGAACCATCTCTGCAGGTACACAGCTGCCTGGAAACCTTCCATTTCTGATATCCCCAGGGACAGATGCAGGCTGCCCAGTTCCCTTTTCCACGGGAACTCTATTTGCATGTTAGTGACCTCAGTTGAGAGCCAGAGACATGAACTAGGACATGTTTGGCCCAAATTTTGCACTTCTTCCCGCGACTACTAGAATACCAGGGTTTCTAGGGCTGCAGCAAATCATCCTTAATCATAAACTGAAACTTTCTTAGCATCCTTTATTTACATGGAATTAGACCAGCGTGTGTAGTCATAATCTAACAAATCACTGAATGTATGTATTTGAAAAAAGTACCAAGTGTTATCCTCTGATAACTGTTCAGTGGCTTATTTAACATGTTATGTCACAACTTACTTGCCCAACAGGCAGCCCCACCTCCTTAATTTTACTAAGAATTTCTTGTTCAGAAATTGTTCCCCAGACCCCCTCAAAGGACCCACGGAACGTCAGGTTGAAACACAAGCCCAGGCAGGGTTAGGAAGCCCACGCTGCTGCTCCCCAGCATTGCAGGTTTCTAGGAATGAAAGACTCCAACCCTTAAGGCCATCTAGCGAACACCTTCCCTAAGTGTTAAGTTTACCTGTAGGATTAACCATTTTAGAGGAGAAAAAGACATGAAGAGAGTGAAAAGAAGAAAGCACATCCCTCCTTTATTTGTCTTCCAGAGGCCAACCCTGGGAAGCTGGTTTGTTACCTGCTGTAGCTGATGGTGGCACGGACCCCTCAAGCAGCGACAGGAGGGCAGCCCTCGTCCTGCTAGAGAGCTGATGCTGGCTGCAAGATTTGCGTGAGAACTCTGGACTCTGATTATGGTGGTTACAAGCACATACGTCAGCCTTCCTTGAAGATTAAGAAGGATAATGGGACAAAGTTCTCTGACAGTGTGAGCAAGGAGGCAGCAAAAGGCGATCCAAGTCAAAGCAACTTCTCTGCAGAGATTTCAGAACAGGCCAGGGGATGGAAACAGCTGGATGATTTTAAGTGTTTTCTTCCTTACTCTGATCTTGCAAAGCACAGAACACCCTTCATCCTCCCCAAAGAGGTGTCTAGCTCCCCTAGTCCCACTGGAGGCATCCTAAGAAGAAGAGCTATGTCTCTGCATCTCACAGGCCTGGACCTCAGTTTTGTTCTGAGTATATATTCCTTTAGTTTGTTCCACACTTTGTAATAATGACATTAACTGTCAAAGACAGTGAAATACAGGTAAACTACTGCTGCTGCAGTGGTTCTTAACTCCCCAGGAGCGAATGACCAGGGGAAACAGGGAGATGCATGGTTACTGCTCTGCCTTGGACATTCAACACCTGGGTGTAGGTCACAGGGGCTAGTGTCAGACTGGCTTGGATCAATAGCCTCCTGTCAGTTAAATCACTGCCAGCAAAGCCTGATCTAGGTATTTCCAAAGGAAACAGTAAGCCGTGGAATAAATTCAAATTGAATTTATTTTCTCTCCTTCCTCTTAGTCTTCAAAGATGTTCTTATAAAGTCCAGACTAATGAAAATAATATTAATGACCATCTCTTCCTCCACTCTAAAATTGCAAAGCAAGCACATACACACCATACATTAGACCCCACAACTCTAACAGCCACTATTTTTCCCTTACCTTACAGAATGGGAATGAGAGGTGCAGGAAGGGCTGAGTAACAGGTTCAGAACAGTAAATCTGCGGTGCAGATTTACCTCCATTCGGCAAAGCATTAAACCAGGTGCTTGAAACTAAGCATACGCCTACTCACTTTTGCTGAATCAGGATCAAAATAAAAATCTGCTTTTTTTTTTTTCCATTCTTTCAACCACCAAATACTTCTGCCAGCATGTCAAAAAGTTGTTCCTGCTCAAATACAGTGTGTTCAAAGTGCAAGGAATAAATGAAACATTTTGGGAACAATGCCCCAGTATATTAACTGTATCATCTACATAATTGTCATGAACAGTTTCCAAACTAAAGAAAAAACATTTTCCGAGCATGTTTATTATGTTTTAATATTTAAAAATGTATCTAGAAAAGGCTGAAACACTATAAATAAAGCCCTATCTATATCAGAAGATTTCACTGATTTAACCAATTTCAGAACTTACCTTCTATACTGTCACACTTCAGTGTAGGAACTTCCTATTAATTCAGTGTGCAACAGATTTAAGCTAAACCCATTCAAACCATCTTGGGAATAGACTGCATATACATTTATATCAAAAAGAAGATAATTTGATATGTCACCTTTATTCTAGCACCAATCACATAATGTGTGATTCTAACTGCAGAAAATAAAGTATCCTATTTAAGATCTTGTTTGTAAAATACTATTATAACATTATTACCCGCTTAAATAAAGAATTTCCAGATACAAATTTTCATCAAAATGTACATTCAGGCAAACCTAATCTGGAAGAATTATATCAGTATATCACTGTTGTGTAGGTTAGTTACCATTTAAACCAAAAGCAAAACCTTCAAAATTAAGATCTGTACTGATTCAACTAGACTGTTCAGTGAAATAACTGCATTTTTTTTTCTTTGCAAGTAGATAAGGTCTAATATTAGGAATAACGGGTTGTGCCTCTTTTCAGTGACACATCATACGATCCCATATATAAACTCGGTGAACATCCTGAAAGTCATGGTTTATGTGGGGTCCCTACTCTGTCTGGCATCTCATATGCAAAAAGCTGTGACTCTTTCTTTAATTTCCAGTCTAAATGTATTCATGGTCAGCTCACATCCATTTATTCATGTGCCAGTTTGTCCCTTAAAGCTCAGGATGCCAAAACTGAGGCCAGAGCCTGACAACACGGTTCTACGGGCAGCATTACCAGAGTAATTAAGACCTTTCTCTCCTACCCCAGGGACTCATCCCAGCCCTGTCCACAGGATGCTGCTCTTCCAAGGTGCAAGCAACCCCCTGGTGACATAAGTAGTTAAAATGATGATATAAGGAGCTAAAAAGATTCCAAATTAAATTTACACACAAAAAAAAAAAAAAGAAAAAAGAGACTGGGTTTTACTTATTTAACAGCTTGGACTGTTTCCTGTGGGAATGAGAAACGCAGCAGAGCAGGGCAGGAACACATGGATGGAAGGGGCTGAACCGTCATGGCACTACCACCTTTGCCTGAGTTAAATTCACATGGAGCCACACCAGCACGTCAAGAAAAGTTGTATTCCTGGGAGTTTTTTTCGATTGTGGATCCATTCCCTGAGCAATTTCACAGCTCACTGCCACAGGCTGAGGGCACAACTGCACAGATGGTGAACATCAGCTTCTTGGGCAGGAACTACTGAAACTACATAGCTGCCAAAGCCCCTGTGTTATCAGGGCAAGACCTTAAGTGCAGGAACATGGTAGTAAAAAAAAATAAAAATTAAATCTACATCTTAAAAAATTAGTAACAAAGCATTAATTTGGAAGATGCCTCTGTGTAAAACTACCTGCTTTGGAACAGATGAGGTTTCCAGTGTTGCAACTAGTATTTGCTGCTTGGTAAATCCTCCCCTGAGTAGAAAGAAAAAAGAACTGGAAAAGTAAGTAAAATTGCTAGCACACTTTACTCAAACTTTTGCCTTTTCAATGACTTTGAATTTGACTCAATTTTCAAAGCATATTGTATAGAAATTTTAACTGCCAAAGCTATCCAGAAGCTTTCCAAAAAAAAGCTACTCTTTTTGCCTGCTTCTCTCTTCAACATGAACTGTAATGTGACATTTTTGCTGGTGGTATAGACACTAGAATAGCATCCATCTTCTCCTCCCACAGCTCTGCTGGCCCAGCAGGGCTTATGAAAGTCAAAACTTGCTTTACACCAACATGGCAAGTTGTCACCAGACAGGCTTTCCACCCATCGTGAGGGTTTCTGAGCTCATCCTGCGCTCCACTGGTGAAGACTTTATCCTCCAAAGAGTTCAGCCCACACCTAGGCTTCAAAACAAGGAATCAGATTTCAGAGGTGCCTGTGGGAAACTGCGCTTTTCCTTTCCTGCTTTTGACATGAAAAATGTTGCAACCGCCAGAAGCAAAACTCGAAGGGGTTAAATTATCTGGAAAATGTAGGTGTTTATCTAACACCTCATCTACTCAGAAAGTAGCATACAAGCCCATGAATGATGGACACCAATGAATTTGTCCCTAAGCTCTTCTGACAGCCCAGTTGATAGTACCCACATTTTGCAGCCCTTCAAATACGGATTTTAAATCACTGTTCCCGCAGCAGGTGCAGCCGGGCTGAATAAGGGTACCCAATTCAGATTGTTATGATCCTGCAAACTTCAGAAAGGCATTTGGATATTTTGACTTCTAATGCCAACTAGTTTTTCAATCCAGTTTGCCATCAAGAGCTGAGGGAGGGCAGGGCTGCTTCTTTTGACGCAACGTAGGTTGATGTCATCTGTGAATGATCCTACGCCTACAGGGTCAGATGGCGTGAGATTGTCACCAGGTCTCAGAAGGAAACAGCGAACTACTGGATGATTTTCATTCCTGGTAAAAATTCATGTATGGATATGATTATGTGCCAATATTTAAGAGGGAAGGAGGCCTTCTGTATTAAGGGTCCTTAGAAGCAACCAGACTTTGGAAGATGGAGGCTAAAATCCTCTCCCATGGCCAAACTTTGCCCTGGGCACAGGGTAGACATCAGGCCAGGTCCCCCGCAGGGACAGCCTGCCTCCCCTCCCTGGTCACACTGAGGCTGCATCACACCTTTATGCTAATGGTATTCTTTGGCCATATAATGTGTGGCACTTAAATTGCACTGCACTGGCATTTCCATCGAGGAGCACGTACAAAGCTGACGATTTGGCACGAACAGTCCTTGCTGTGGTGACTTCGTCTGGAGCTCTGCTGATCTAGGTGAGGTGGGGATCTGACCCTGTGTCTGGTGACTACAGCAAGCGGCCAGGTCAGGACCTCGTGTTTCCAACCCTGCTGCTGATTTGCTTAGCCATCTCGTTTTGGTTATAACTAACTGTGACTCTGAAATTCAGTTTCTTCATCTGCCAAGGGGAGGTAAATCTATTTCAGGACTGATGTTGTGAACTTGCCTGTGGATGCTGTGAAACGTTACAGACTCTGAAGCCTTTAAAGATCCTTTAGTGAAACCATGTAAATGCAGTTATTATTAACTCCATATTCATAGTAATACCTCAGGCAGAACTTACCAAACACAATGGAACAGTCTATAGGAGACAGGGTTTTTTTGAAATAAATAAATAAATGTGTTTATTCTTCCCTTGAAGCTACAGGGAAAACATGTGCCCAGTGGGAGAAATTCAGTGGGTTAAGTTCTTCCAATTGCGACTCACATAGAGAAAATTTAAATGATCTGTTTTATGCTATAATGCAAAAGGACATTTTACAGTAACAGAGATTTTTTCCCCCATTATCTTGAACATATTTATTCTCTCTGGCAATATGTTATTGAATATGTTGACTAGACAGGACTAGGGAATTTCTGAAGGTGGAACAGCTGTACATCTGGAATGCAATCTTGGCTTTTTTGAACTATGTTCTTGCAGTGAAAAATGTGTTTGTCCTACAAAAAAAAATAGTGTATTTGTAAAGAAAGTAAGGATTGTTTGTCTTGCAGGTGAGGGAAGCCTGCTGCGTTGCAGAGAAGGGTTATGCTGGTACATGTGTTTGCAGGTGTGGACCACAGAAAGCTGGTATATGAGGATATACGCACCCATCTCTGCAGTGAGCAGGGTGTAGGAGGAGAGAAGGAATCACCTGAGTCTCTATATTGCAGGGAAAGCAAGAAATCCTATTAAGGATTTATGCTGTTCCAGCAAAATAACTTCCTCACTTGAAGCAGAAGCCAGCTTTTTCATTGTCTTTACTTCAGTCGTGCTGACAGTGTGCAGGTCAAGCCCAGTTGCTAGTTTTGTACTGACAGATTCACCACTAAGAAACGGGCTACCAAGCCTCATAGCTCCTCCTCCTGCTCTCGGTCACAATTTCAGTTGCCTTTGAGAAGTATTTCCAAGATTTAGAGTGAAAAGCCCCTCATAGTGCTAGACGCTCATGGAGTGAAAGCAGTTATTGATTACATGAATGTGTTGGAAAGTACAGTGACATGCATGTTCAAAAATATGTTCTAGAGAAGGCATGTATGGGAGATGTCTGAGAAGATATTTGTGTGTGGTGTGTAAGAATTATGTTTTCATTTACACAGTGTCTCCTCCAGGCACAAGGGAATATAACGAAATGTAACTAAAGCCGCATATCCTTACAAATAAAGAGAGAGAGAGTGTTTCATACAAAGGTTAAACAAAAAAATCTGTCTAATGATACTTTGGGGATTAGAGAAACCGGAGTAAAACAAACATCCAGAACAAACTTTGAGGGGTTGCTTCAGGAAAAGCACGTGCCTGAGTGTGTGCCATCACATCTGCATATTCAGTATGTCTTGCTGGGACAGCTCAGGGAAAATAGGAAGCTGGAAATTTTCAGTGTGGGAATTAGATGGAAGAATGTGAACCATTCTAAACAAAACATAGCAAAGTTGCCAGCTGACTTGCTAAAATGCCAGTGCTCTCTAGGATTCCTTGAAACAGAGCTGAGGACTGGCCTTGCTGTTCAGGCGGTGGGTAGGGAGCCAGGAGATCTGGGCTCTATTCCTGGCCCTGCAACAAACCCAGCATGTGATGCCGGAAAGTCATGCAGCCCTGTTTCCAAAAACTGATTTAATGCCTACACTACTGGGCACCCAGCGTGAGACAGCGTGAGCCCAAACATCCAGGATTTCAAACAAGGTTAAGCTACAGGTATGAACCTCCCATCCATGCAGAAGATATGTTTTGGGGTTCAGTTTCATCACGGATGCAACAGGGCTAAAACCTGTAAAGGAACTCAAAATGCTATGAAGCTGCAGGTATTACGTGATTACATAGACTTCTCATTTTGCCAAAAGAAAAGGTGCTATGGATATGCAAAGGAGTTATTATTTAGTTACCTGTTGGTTCCACGTCCTGGCAACTATTGCCATCGTATAAATATTTTTACAGGTTTCAATACATGTGAATATTTTTGTTGATATTTCCTTCTTCAGGGCATCAAGGAATAATCTTCTTACAGAAGGATTCACTGTTCCAAAAGGAACATAAAGAATACGAGTCGGGATTGCTGGCAAAAAGTCTGGAACACCACCATCGACAAGACTAGGAAAATAGTAGATCTTAGGGGTGAAATAGTGGAAAGAAAGCAGCTTTTCCACATAAATTAGTCAGCATGTATGCTTGGGGAAAAAAAAAGGGAGTAAAAGCAGTGTTTCTAGCTTACATTCTCCTGTGCACACACAATTTAAAAAAAAAATTTGGAACTACCTGGATTTTAAAAAGTTGTGTTCTTATGGGACACGAAAGGGTCTGGTCACATAGAATATTAAATTAAATTATACTGTAGGCAAAGGGTTATTGCTTTTTTTCTGAGTGGTGTAGAAACAAATTGAAAGAACTAGTGTAAAACACAGATCTTGTTTTACCCATTTATATTTCCACCTGCCACACGGTGAACTCTATATTTTCTTACTACCCCGTTCGCATCTGCCCTTAATTTTACCCCTGCATTTTCAGAGAGGATTTTCAAGATTTTTGTCATGCACAGGTAGATAACACACGTTGGTGAATTTAGCAGTTTAAATGGGGTTTTAGAGCGTCCACACATACCCAAGAAGAGAAGCAAGAACAAAAGCAGTTACTGGAAGGCACCTCCTTTTGCCACCACTTCTCCGTGCATCCATTGGAGTTACAGCAGATAACTTTCAGAAAATCAGGAAAACTTAGCACCAACTTTTAGGAACAAGAGGTGATGGTTTTACCCTTGGCTGAGAGCCAGCTCCACACAGCTGCTCACTCACCCTTCCTCTCCACCCCCTCCCCACCCCAGGGATGGGGGACAGAATTAAAGGGGTAAAGCAGAAAAAAAGACTCATAGGTTAAGAACAATTTAATAATTAAACTACAATAATATTGAAAATAATAATAATAATCATTATAATAATAGTAATATATACACATACCCAAATGAGTGATACACAGTGACACTGCTCACCACCCGATGACCAAAGCTCAGCCCACTCCCAGCTAATGACCCCAGAACAGGGAGGGTCACAAAACCGCAATCCTGGAACAGAGGTAAGAGCCTGAGTGTTCAAGAGTCTGAGAGCTGACCGAGGGAGGAAGACAACACTGGGAGAGGGACCACCTGGAGAGAGCCGACCCAGAAAAAGAGCTGACCTGGAGCAAGAGAGCTGATCCGGAGCGAGAGCGAGCTTCCGGAGGAGACCCTTACCTATATACTGGGCATGATGTGCATGATATGGAATATACCATTGACCAATTTGGGTCTCAGTCCTAAACCTAAGGTAAAATCCTAGGCTAGTAATTGGGTTGTGCTCCCTCCCAGTTTCTCCTGCACCTGCAGCCACTGGCACAGCAGAGAAGATGAAGGCCTTGACTGTCCTGGCAACAACTATAAACATCGGCATGTTATCAGCTTCCTTCTCAACACAAATTCAAAACACAGCCTCTTACTAGCTCCTGTGAAGAAAGTTAACTCTGTCTCATCTGAAGCAGGACACAAGATGTTAAAGTAATCTTCCTTTGTCCAGAAATAATGCAAATCCTCCATTAAGTATAAAATTGTACATTGCATCTTTATCCTGCCTTCCATATAAAACTGCATTTTGTAACTCTCACCTGCAGCTTGTGCCAGGCTCTAGCTGTGACTGATTTTCACAGCATGTTTCCAAAACAGTACTGCCCAATTTCTCAGTTTTCTTCTAAGAACTTACTTTGAAGCCAGTGCTCGTAAGGCAGATGACATAACTTTGTCCAGTTTTAGTAAACTGGCAATTTTCAAACGCTATTTACTACCTGAAAAAGTGCTGGTGGCCATGGTGCAGAGAGGGAGGAGTTGAAAGTAATGCTGCAGTAACCCATGGGTACAAAAATCCTATGTTTTAAGAACCACGTAGCTACATTCGTACCCTCCCCGGGCTGAGCTTACCTTCTTGTGAGGTTTCTTCTAACTCTCGCTATTGGCAAAACACATGAATTAACCATCCCTGGAACTTGCTCCTGGGGCCCCATGCAAGGCTTGACTGGAGAGGGACAAGCCCCCCTTCCTTGGAGCTTCTTACTGAGAGGACAGCAGCTTCCCTGATAGCCCAATAACCCTTACTCGCAAGCTGGCCAGTATTGCTACATCTGCCCTGACTGCATGGAAACCTTTGGCAGAGGGGAGGCTGCACCCACTCTTCTCCAACCTCAGCCAAGGGCCAGAACATCTCCTCCATCCCAGGCGGAATGTGCTGGCTGTCAGTGGAGCTGCACACACACAATGTCTGGCCATCTCTGCTTGGTTTTGGACTAACCAGCTGTTACAGAGGAAGACTTCACAAATCTGCTGCTGTAACAGGTACCACGCTGCAAGTCAGACACACGTTTCTGCTGTGCTACAGGGACTGCCCCATTTAGATCGAGTTGTAGAGGTCTCAGAGTTCAATCCCCAGGAATGGCTTGTGAAGGCAATTACTACCTGAAAGGTCTCTTTGTTTTTGTGCCACTGCTTTTAATAATAATGATTACATCAGATATTTTCTGCCATCTCCATCTTCTTTGGTACTGTTAATAAATAAATGACAGAGCCCAATGCTTAAAATAGCACCCAATGCAATGAACTGCAAGTGGCGGTGTTTTGAAATTTTACATCCTGCCCTCCCAGAGCATTTCCCTTTCATGAATTTAACCAGTGAGCACTGAACTTCGTATAAGCCTTGAAGGGTGTGACATGCATGGCGGAGTCAGAGAATCGCCTGAGGCCAGGGGCCCAGGTTGCTTGCTCTAACCACCAGACAGTCCTGTCCCAGAAGAGCAGATGAGACACACATGATAGGTACACACCATTCAAGTGCAGTTGCCTGGACCATATATATTATTTTGGTTCTTCAGGTGATCCTTTCATTTATGCTAGGTTCAGACTGTTACAGCAGCAACTGGCCAATTTAATGGCAACACTGGGAATATAATTCAGACTTCCCACGCTTTACATGCTTTGACCATTCCTCCTCATATCAGTATAGTTATATTCTTTTCAGCTATTGATTGAGAAGTAAAATCAAAACCTGAAGAAAATATCCAAACCTCAAAGGCTCAAAGTTAGAGCCGGAGTCTGCACTGAGACATTAGCTCTGAATTTTGCCCCAGCACCTAAACGCATATTCACAGTATCCCGTATTTTGAATAAGCCACCCCCAACACCAGGAAATACACAGCAGATCAGAATTACTTTGTGCAGAAGGAACCATGTAATCTTTGAATAGTTTCAGGTAGCACCTATTAGAGATATGGTACCTGCAAAGTACAGAAAAAACACCAGCTTTTTATTTTGGAGGAAAGCTTCATAGTGAGCTAAGCTTCACAACAAAGTTCTGCATGCAAGAGGATCCTGATGTCACAATTTCCAAATAACCCACTGATTAGTGAAATTTTCTTTACCATCTCTGGTCAAAAAAAGCACTTTACCTAGTGAGGATATATCAAGCGTAGCCATATATGTAGCACCAAATTTACCTATCCACAGCCAGGACCAGCATGAATTCCAAAGGGAATCCATTCACTTAACAGGCCTACCCTGATTTATATATGTACGTGTGTACATATATAGATATGTATATATGCTTATGCATATAAAATATGCACATCACACATCTGTTCTGCCTATACTCAAATGTGTAAGTCTTGAGATCTTTGTCATGTAATTACTGGTTGCATTCACAGAAGGGTTCTAGGGGGTCATTTTTGCTTTACGTTCAAGAAAGGAAAGGAACCTCTAAAACACTCCAGTGCAGCTTCTCTGACACCTTGCTCAGAGCAGAAGAGCTCAACAGCAGTAGTCAGGAGTCCACTTGGCATGAAATGGTGATGAGCACCATGTTCTCTCCATGACAAGCCAGCACCATCGTTTTGCTGAGCCATGTCAGAAGACGGTAGCTCAGGCCACAGTCTCATCTATGCGCAAAAACTATTCCCCAAATTGACTTCTAAGAAGTTCCACTAAACCAAGACCGTGGGTTGTATCAGGCTTAGCTGATTTTTGTGGACAGGCTTCAAATCTGATGAAGCAGGTCTGGAAGCCAATTTGTGAAGGACAACTAGAGCCTCCTGGAGCATGGCTGACATTACACCTTGAACCAGTCCCAAAACAGCATTAGCTGAACTACTTGTTAAGCTAGTTGAATTTTTTGGAGAGGAGAAATCTCCCCCAGCCTAGCTTAGACTGGCAAAATGCTTTAAACTGACTAATATAGTGGTGGGCTGGACAAAAGGACTGAAAACCCAACATCAGCCAGCCACAAGACATTAGCTAATGGATTGTATCAGCCTACACACCGAACGGCACAGCCCGCAGCCTCTGCAACAGAGGATGGAGGCCGAAGCCATCCATACCTTGATTTTTTCAAGGGTGGGAAGTAAAGCACCACTATTTTAAATGAAAGCCTAGATCACCAGAGCTGTGTGAACAAGAACCCCACTGGGCTCCTACCTGCCCATATCCCTTTGATCATCATAGCTGTACCCAGTGGAGCACATGAATCTGAGCTGTCTGTACACCCCTTCTCTGCAGTCCTCTCTGCTCCCATGGATGAAGCCGCCTCTTGTCTCTTGGGTGCTGGGATGTGGGGCAATGGGAGGGATCAGCAACTGCAGGGACCAAAAGAAGGCAGAGGAACACTGTCCCTCAAGAAGCCAAGTCAGGGAAAGGAGTACAGTTAGCTAGGCAAGGCGGGGAAATATGTTACTTTAGGAATTAATTTAAGGTCAAATGGATCGAAAGAGAGAAGAGGGTTCACAGACCACTGGCTTTATTGTTCAAGCTGTTTTGCGTCATTTCTGTCTTGCAGTCCCAGTGGCCACCACCCTTAGGTAAGAGAAAACCAACAGCCAAGAAGATTCCTGTGGGTAAATTCATGAGTTTTCCATTCCATGGCTGAAGCCATAAAAATGCAGAAAGCATGGAGCAGGGTGTCAGAAGAAAAGGAAAGGTAGGGAAGGTCTCTGGATTTGTTATCTCTTAAATGATTGAGCCAAAAGTAACCCTGCAAAATGAGAAGCAAAAGAAAAAAAAAGGGACAGACTGAGATGGGAGCTGCAGAAAGACCTTGTGGATGTTATGCCCAACTATACCATAAAAGTTACAGGATAGACGATGGTGAAGCTTTATCAGCACAAATTACTTCCAATCGCAGAATCCACAAGTGAGTTATGTGGATCCTCCTGAACCACTGCCAAGCAAAACCGTCCAGCCTCTGCTGAACACCGGTGTAATTGGGAAAAAAAAAAAAAAAAGAATGAAACATTTATCTGGCAAGTGCTTTCAAAAAGAGAAAGCGGCTGTTGGGAGCTGCTCAAGGGGCTGGAATGCTGGAGACGGTTCCAAGGGGACGGATCAGCCACCAGAGCACATACAAGGCAGGCAAGGATTTTTAATAAAATGTAGTTTATCACATGGTGATTACCACCTCCTATTTATACCATATGAGATCATGAAAAACATGGCACTTACTTCCTTACTCCTGGAAACACAAAATCAGCAGAATGATGTGATAAACTGGCCCTTTTCATGCACTTTTACTCTGTCTTTCTAAACATCCATTTCCAAACATCACTTAGATAAAGCAAGCAATAAAAATCTACTAGAAAAATACTTTCTGTGGCCCCCATTCCCCCCTCAAAATGAACCCCACAATAGATTAGGATTATGAGTCTAAATTCCAGGGCTGTTCCACTTAACATCTAAATCTTAATTGTTCATAAGGAAGCACAGATGCTCAAATTATATAACATGCAAGAAAGGGAATTTCAGGATGTCCAGAAAATGCATCACCTATTTCTAACCTTTGCTGGTTACACACAACAGTCATTCTAGACACAGTGTGTTAAGACATAAAGAAAAAAGTCTTTCAGGTAAGCTTTTATGCCTTGAAGAGCATGATTTTCCCTGCTCCCCCTCAAATGTGGTTTGAAGGTGAAAGGCTTAGAGAGAAGAAATACCGCATTATTTCCATGGTAAGATTCTGCAGTCAGTTTGGGGATAATACAGTAAAAGACTTCATTAGCACTCGTTCAGAATGACTTGTATAACTTGCTTGTAGCTTTGCCAGTTATGAGTAATGCAACGATCACCAAGATACCACCAGCACCACCTTTGTACCACATCTCTTTCACACATTGCCCGATGTCTACCGGACTCATAAGCCTTCTCATAAGCAATCCCGCTGTCTTCAACCAAGCAATCCTTGCCGAGGCAGGCCCATGCGGCCCACGACACGCCGCACCTTTCACCTGCCTCTTACTCACGGAAATGCTCCTTTTCGGTTGCGATGCTTTACAACTGGTCTGAGCACAGAAGAGGATTTGCAATGCGGCTGCTCAGTAAAATCTATTCCCCCAATCATCTTCCTATTAACCCGATGGTTAACCACCTCCCCTACAGCGCAAACCTAAAAAAACAATGCTACAAAGATAATTCATACTGGGTGACACCCCGGTGCAGCGTCTGTGTGGGGATGCAGCTCCACCATCATCAAAACCAGGTTTGCACATTGCTGGATCACCCAGGAGTACAAATTTGGTCGGGATCGGGCCAAGGCATGTGATCGCGCTTCTGCTGAATGAGCCAGAGCACACGATACAGAGCCAACGCCAATTTTACACTGGCCATATGCCAGCCGCAGTGGTGCAGACGATACCTGATCTGACTGGAGCTGTGTACAGTGATACCTGATCTGGCATAAAGTCTGCTAGTAAAAAGTTAACCTGTCAAAAACTTCATGAATTAACTTGAGCAGGCAGAGTGAATGAATACCAGGTCAGCGCTTCACATCATGCGGTCACCCCATTTTTGAGCCAGCAACAGGAGTTGTACCGCTGGCTTTTCTGCATTGCCAAACCACAGCCTAATGACGATAGGGATGCTTATATGCACAGGGATCTCATTGCAGGATTGGGGCCTCAGAGTCCTTCAATTCGCCTTGCCTCCAACTTAAAGGAAAAAGAAAAGAAAAAAGCAGAACAAAATCTAAACATTTAACCTCTAAGTAGTCAACAGAATCTACTAATATGGAATCTGTATGTGAAGATGGAGCCATGGGCATTTCTGTAGCAGATAAATTTAGATGATGATTAAAACAGAGCCTAATCCTTCAGGTTAGTGAAAGTCTCGGTACAGCAAACACGTCAGTAACTAGGCTGATTTTTGCAGTATTTTAGTAATCCAAACAGCATTAAAAATGCGCCCTGTTGTGTTGAACAAATGTGAACTTTATTTTTTTTTTTTTACAGCCCTTTGGCTCAGAAGGGCAGTCCTGCTCTTTTGAAACTGTTTTAAAAAGCCTTACCTGATCTCTGGTAGAATTTAACCCATTTTTAACACTGCCACAATAGTGCCCAGTGTTGAAACATGCAGAGTTACTGTTACACGAGGCTTCAGACATGTAGAAAACATGGATTTCAAACGTTCTTTCTTGAAATTGCTGGAACGCACTGGAAACTGCTGTCAAGGGGGACGGGGGGGCTGTCTTCAGAGCTAGTTCAAGGGAGACTATTAGCTGAAAGCCATTTTCAGATGTTTTTCCATTTTTCATCACGGAGGACGTAAGATGGTCCACCCAGAGGTCTAGCAACCTTGAGAAGATACCCAAATCTCCGAGCTATTTACAGCCATGCTCCTATCGCTCCTGCAAGGATGTCTAGACAGAGGGTACCCAAATTTTGGTCCTCAAGGCCATCATGCAGCCTTGAGGCCAAGCCACAGACGACAGCAGGCTCCAACAGGCACAGGCGAGACAGCGGCCCGCTTTCCCCTTGCCTCCCTGCGCAGCAGCATGAGCCCCTGTCCCTCCTTACGGGGTCCAGCAGGCCGGGGGCTGCCCAGAGCGCTCAAGGGCTTGTTCACCAGCCGCCCCAAGGCCTGGCCCTTGGCAAGCCCCCAGCGCCAAGCGCCTGTGGGGGACCGGGGGCGCAGGGAGGCTGGAGGGCACGGAGCGGGTGGCCTGCGGTGTGGGGCTGAGCTGCAGCGGGGCTGCCATCCGCCGCTCAAGGGGGACGGGGGGGCTCCACCACCCCCATACAGGCAGGGAGAGTCCCCCGAGGGTGACAGCGCAGGGGCAGAAAGGAGCAGGCGGCCACCAGCGGCGCTCGGGGGGTGCCTCGGGTGGCCCCGACGGGCAGGGCGCGGAGGTTTGCGCGCCCCAGGCGGCCTCTACCCGCCCCCCATCCCGGTGGCGGCCCCGGCGGACGAGCGGCGGCGGCGGCGGGCGGGGACAGCGGGGTGCTGCCGCGGCGCAGCAACGGTTAACGGCGGGGCGCAGCGTATGAGCCGCGCTGTTTCCAGGCCGACGGCTCCGAGTGTTCCGGATCGTACCATTGCGCAATAGGCGCGGGGGGGGAGACAAGGGACGGGAGGTGGGCGGGGGGGAAGGCGAACGGCGCCGCCGCCGCCTGGCCCGGCCCAGCGCCGCCTCCTCCCTCCCTCCCTCTCTCCCTCCTCTCCCCCCCGCCTCGCCTCGCCGCGCCTCCTCCTCCCCCTCCCGCCCGGCCGGAGCGCGGCGCCGGGGCCCAGCAGCGAGCGGCGCGCGGCGGAGCGAAGCAGGCTGGCCGGCTGGAGAGTTTTAGGAAGAGACACACAGGTCAAACAGAAGTCTTCAGGGATCCGAAAACTCATGTTTCCTGCACCACTCCCTCTTAAGAAGAGCAACAAATTCT